>PVLD010002475.1:0-165054 GCA_004027595.1 Dinomys branickii | reverse complement strand
GGTGGGACAGAGTAGAGCAGGGCCTGGGGAGTGGGGCTATGGGGTGGGGCCAGGGTAGGGCGGGGCCTAGGGAGGCGGGGCGGGGAAGGGGCGGAGCCGGGGCGGGGCGCGCGGGCCCGCGGTGAGTGTGCGCGCGGAGCCGGAGCAGGCTCCGGGGGTCGGAGCTCCGGCACAGCCTGCTCCCACCAGCGCCCCCATGTGAGGCCGGCGGAGCCGCGGCGCACGGAGGGCGAGGCATGTGCACGGGCCGGCGGGTGCTGCGGCCGCCCGCGGACGAGGAGGACGGCGGCGGCGAGGAGGACAGCGGCGGCTCGCGGCGGCGGGCCCGGGCCGGGGGCATGCGGCGGGCCGCGCGCGTGCGGCAGTATTGACGCGGCGGCCGGGGCTGGAGCAGCGGGGACGGGCGGCGGGCCGCAGCCTGGGATGCACCTTCCCCCGCCGCGGCCATGTTAACCAGGAAGCCCGCGGCCGCCCCCGCCGCCTACCCGGCCGGTAAGCAGCGCCCGCCGGGCGGCCTTGCGGAGCGGGCACTGGCGGGCGGATGGACGGACAGGGGCGGCGGGCGGGCAGACGGACGGACGGGCACGGAGCCGCCGGGCGGTGCGCCCTCCCCCGGCCCCTGCGCTCATTGTTGCCGCCGCCCGCGGCTGGGGAGCCCCACGCCGCCCCTCCCGTCGCCTGCACCGTGGCCGCGGCTCCCCGCCGGGGGGCGGACTCGGCCCGGGCGACCCAACTTTGCGACCGCCGGGCTGCGCGGGTCGGGCGGGCCGGGAGGGGCGGGCGGGGCGGCCCCGCGACCCTGACCCTGACTGTCTTTTGTCTCCTCTCGCGCGTGGCGCCCAGGCCGAGGCGGGGACAGCGCCGCGCGCCAGCTGCAGGCTTCCCCGGGGCCCGGCGCCGGGGCGCCCCGGAGCGGAGTGGGGACCGGCCCGCCCTCGCCCATCGCCCTGCCGCCCCTCCGGGCCAGCAACGCCGCCGCCGCGCACACGGTAAGATGCCCGCGGGCCGGGCCGGACACTGCTGCGGGGGGCGGGAGGGGTGCACGCCCGGCCGTGCTCGGCGCCGCCCTCCGAGACCGGCCTAGCTGCAGCACAAAGGGAGGTTCGCGGCGGCCCTCGCTGTCCCCCAGCCCGCCCACCCTGAGGTCCCGTCCCCAAAACTTCCTGCGGGCGCTTTCCCTCCCGCCCGGCTCTGCATCTGTTCTCCCGGAGCGCTCCTCCCTGACCCGGTAAACAGCTCCCCCCGCCCCCGTGCAAATGCGTATTTATAGAAACGGATCCGCGTTAGGGGACAGCTAGGCTGCCCTGTCCGGAAAATCGATCCCCCAAAGAGCCTCCGAGGCCCGACTCCAGCCTGCAGGGAGCACCGCCTGTCGTGCCCCGCGTGTGGAAGCATGTTTTACGAGTGCTACAGGTTTGAGCACGGCAGAAATTATAATTAACATTAACAAAAATAAAGAGCCACAGCAGCAGTCAAAACAAGCCTTCCCTGTACGATTCTGTAGTTGCAGATTATTCAGAAGGAAAGGGGTAGCTTTGCTCTTGTAGGTGGCGAGGGAAGGGCACCTGACAGCCCCATCTTCCTCGGGGACAGCAGGAAGGGGAGACCAGCGAGGGCCTGGTGGCTGCAGATTGGCAGGCTGGGTTCCTCTGCACCATGGACCTTTTCTCAGCAGCCAAGGATCGCCCTGGGATGGTGACTGCCAGCCTAGAAGAGGTGTAGACTCCAAGAAGGTGCTGGTTGTGGAAGTGTGTTTCCCAGTCGTATCTTCGGAGGAATCCCCATCCCCTAAGATGGCTCCCAGTGAGGGGCAGCTTCCTAGGGACTTGATGTTTTGCCTGCCAAGTCGAGGTTGAGTACTTGTTGGAAAGGCCATTTATTTGTAGTCTACAGAGGAGCAGCTCTGGAAGTCATGTTTTGTGGGGAAGCTTGTTTATCCGGAGAAGTTGAGAGATGGCCAGACTGCAGTTGTCCTGCTGGACCTAGAAAGATGTGTAACAGTTTCATAGGAAAACATTTTGTTGTAAGTACTGTGTTTTTCTTGACTTGCTTAGTGCAGAAGGCTGGGAGTCCCCCCCACAGAAATGAACTGATTTGTGTGGGACAGACGGAAGGGACAGAGCTTCAGGTAGGACAGATGTTGCAGTTGAGCGGTCTTGTGCAGTGATGTTTTAAAGAACTGCCTCTGGTTTTAGGCATTGGTTTAGAGTCATCTGACAACTCGGAAAATGTAACATCGAGTTTTTTTCCATGTGTGGATGTAATCACATGACATGATGTGAACTGGGGAAAAATACTTGGTTTGCGTCTGGGTTCCAGTTTCATAAGGGTGGGCTTTGCTGAGCGGAGACTCGTTGCAATTGAAATGGGTAATTAGATAAAATGCAAACGTCTTTACTGGAGCGGTAGCCTGTGGTAGAAAAGGAAGCCGTGTGGCCATGCGTCTCTGTACCCTTGCAGATGGGTGCCTGCGTTGCGCTGTGGCATATGCCTGATGGACCTGCTCGGGACTTACGTGTAAGCTTTTCTGTGTGTCGTCAATTGGTAGAGTCTTGGTTTTAGATGTGTGAATTTGGGTTGTGAACGTTTAGATTGGATTTTATTTGTACACAACCTTACAGATTTCACAGAACAGGAAGTTTAGAGAACCGTGGAATTTTATCTGGTTCTGCTCCTTCGTGTCTAGATGAGGGCGCACAAGACGAGTTGGAGTTTGGTCCAGGTTCCACGGCCCGGCGCTGTCACTGTGTAATGTGTAGCTCATTCCTCCGGAGTCTGGTTGGAATATGCTGCCCAGCGCTACTCACTCTGGGAAGCTGGAGTAACTTCACCATAAACGCAAGAACGTATGTTCCTAGATTGTTAATTACAGAGCAGTTAACCCTGGGAAGACCTGTTTAGAACAGGTGAGTGTAAACGGGTATTAAAGAGAGCAAAATGATCTTAGAGGAGCTTGCCGTGTTTTTCTTTGTGAATGATACAGAGGCAGATAGACACGCGATTATAAAGACTGGCTTTGGGGGTTTCCCACTGTCTCTGCTTTCTGTCTGTGGGCATCCGTCATTTTGCACTTCAGACCTTGGATTACTTGTTTGTCTTGCAGGTATACCTAGCAGTTGTCTTGGTTCTGAGTACTTGGTAGTATGAGGTACATTAACAGGTCTGTTTTTTACAATTCCACAATATCAGTATGTATCCCTTCCATAACTTCTAATGTTTAACGCACTCTCCTGTGGCCAGTTTTTTCTTGGTAATATAAAATTCAAGAAATAAGTCCACACTTAAAACACAGTAATATTTTGGAGAAGAAAATGGAGAGATTGATTCAGGGTCACATAAACTGTCAGTGTGTTTTAAAAGGAGCTAAATTCCAGTCTTTTTGGACTCAGTTTCATTCCCAGAACACTGTGCATCATTTTTAAGGTGAGTTCCAAGAAGTTTTTAAGCCCCAGAAATACTAGCACAATAAAATCATATTTTATTGGAAGATACTAAAACTACCAAACTTTTGGACCGTTATTCTTACATCATCTTAATACTGAAATATTTCCGTTTTGTAGGTGTCTTTTACTTTAACCCCCGATTTGTGAGTTGTATTTTAGTCCTTGCGTTCATTCCGAGTATATTTTTAAATGTAACACCCACTGTGCTAGACATTAGCAAAGACAAACAAGCTACAGTCTCAGACTCCCAGAGACTTGAGTGGGAGAGGGCAGTGTTTAGTATCTGGAAGTTTTTAATACAGCCCTGGAGTGTTGTTGCAGAAATCGTTTGGCTCTTCATCCCCTGTTGCCCCTCATAGATCACTTAGTTAATTGTATTTTTGAGTCCGATTATGACTTCAGAATCCTGTAGTGTTTGATACTCAAATTTCTCTTTTACTTTTGCTCTCTGGTGAGTATCTTTAATGTCTGGAAAGTTTTAAGATCTCACCTGTGGCTTTTAGGTGTGTAGCTGATGTGTCTGCCCTGGATACTTGTTAACCATCTGTCCTTTGCCTCCTAATCTCTGCCAGTGCACTGCAGGCTAGTGTCTGGTGACTTAGGTCACCAGGGACGTTTCCCAACTCCCTGAGTGTTCACTTCATGTTTTCCTTGGAAGGTACAAAATATATTTAAGAAGAGCTCTAAGAGAGGTGAGAGTTAACAGGGATTTATTCTGTTCAGCAGACATTCACTAAATGCTTGCTGTGTGCCTGAGTTTATGTTAATGGGGAGTTACAACATAAGAGGTGACCCTCCTCTAGAGCTGCTCACAGCTGGGTAGGTGCTTCAGATGTTACAACAGTTACAGTAAAATGAAGTACAAGTAAGTAGTAATACAGCCTGCAGTTGTAGGTACAGAGGGACCTGTTACATGGGAGGTGAAAGTTGAACCAGGCTTTGAAGGTTGAGTAGGAGTTTATCACTAGGCCGTGAAGGAAAGGGGTTTCTGAGCAGCATGTGAGCAGGACAGTAATAAGAGCTTTCACTTGCAAAGTAACTGTAAGCGCTTCACACATACTACCTTTGTAATCCTCCTAGTGGCCTAATGAGGCAGCTTTGTTACCTTCTTTTTGCGGGCAAGGACACTTGAGTTTCAGAGAGATTAATTGCTCAGGACCCACAGTTAGTAAGTGGTAAGAGCTGGATTCATTTCACGAGTTCATGTGTGTCTAACTGAAAATCCCTTGGCTCCTATGAAACCTGACCTCACCACAAGCAGGGGAGTGTTAAAGAGTGTGTTGATTATCCCGGTCTTGGGGAATTCAACTCGGTTTTTGGAGAAAAGAGTAACGGTGGTAGATGGAAACTAGAAAGGACTCAGATTATTGAAGCTCTACATTTTAGAACCTTGTGTTTTTTACTGCTAAGTTCTTGCATAAGCTGTGGAAATGGGGTGTAGCAGTGGGCCTGGGGCCTCCAACAAAAGCAAGAACACTCTCAGATTGACATTTTTAAGTGGTAACTCTGCAGACACCATGAGCAAAGATGTGAAGCGTTCTAGGCAAAGAAGCAAGGGGGCCATGTTAGGAGGCCCTGCCCTCTGTCCCAGGGAAAGACGCAGGCATGAGAGAGGAGGTAGTGCTGAGGAGAGCACATCTCTATGGAGGGGGCCTCGTGAGGGTGCGGGTAGGCGATGGAGATGCTCAGGGGGTTCTCAAGTGTGCAGTGCTGAGGATTTCTTGGGTTGCAGCTCAAGACACTGTGGAGGTGTCTGGAGCATTACGAGAGGAGGAAAATGTTTTGGTAGAAAAATCTTAGTTTGAGTTTCCTGTGGAAGAGGAAGCTGATTGGCATTTGGACATGTGGGCCTTAAACCCAGGAGATCTGGATTCCACAGGCCTGAGCTGGAGGAGATAGGACAGCCCGCAGCCCCTGGGCAGTGCTGATCAGCCAGGGAGGGCAGTGGAAGCGAAGCCAAGAGAATCGGGGCTTGGACCTTGGAAGCTCTTGAACTTTACCTAAGACAGATGGATTCACTGTTGATACGGCAAAAGAAGACCGAGAGAAAGCAGCTGGAGAGATAGCAGGTGGTCCAATGTTTGCGCAAAATGTAGTGGTCAATAAATCATTTGTAGTTACTTTTATGTTATGCAAAGTACATAATCTATGGCAAAAACTAAATTTCTGATGCTCAAAAAGTTTTACTTTGTTGTCCTTTCAGGGTTCTTGAAAGTTAATTTCGTTCTTAATGAAGCCCCATGCTTTTTAATGCGTGTATATAAGAGCTGTAAGTCTGTCTTCCAAACTATCTCCGTCTTACTCTGAAGAGATTGGTTCTGTCAGAGAAAGCTATTTGGAATTTCAGGCTCTGTTATAAGGCTGGTGTTAGAAAGACCGTGGGGGAGGTGGAACTGCAGAGAATGGGGTGAGAAAAAGCAGCAGACAAGTCTGTACTACTTTTATGTCCAGAGTATCCAAGGCTTTTCTGACTCATTTTATATAGGGACCTTCTTTTGCGCTGGGTCAAGACAAAATAACCTGTCAAGATACCCTAATAATACAAGGTCTCTTAGTGTGATGTATCATCTCTGAGTTTAATAAAAGAGCTCAATTAGAAGTCTTCTGAAAATCCGAGAAATAAAACCCCTGAACCTTTGAAGTCATATGTAGGGCTAAGGACTACCTCCTCCTTGGTTTTATGAGAAAGCAGAGGGAGTCGCGCTCTCAAGGTGGTCATGATGCATGTTACATGTCAAAAAGATGAAGGTCTTGGTCTGCTTCTAAGAAGTACTTGGAATTTAATATTATAACCCATGTGTTCTCTAACCATCTCTCAAATTACCGCATCTACAGGGTAGATGGCAGTATGAGAAGCCCCCAAGGTGGGGTTTAGTAGGAGATAACTGAAAAAGTCCAGAAGACGGAGGACTTCCGCTAGTCTAGTGTAAGCTCCCAAAGGGCAGAAACTGCCACCTTGGTGACCGGGCCCCTGCCGATACTAGCTGAATGGGGATTGTGAATGTAAGTTGGTCTTTGAGATTTCACATAGAAATCACCAAGCAGCTGCTGGAAGGATGTCCCGAGTAGATTCCCAGTAGAAGGCTGGGGCCTCTTGTTTTTAATGGGTCAGTTTTGTTTGGACGGATTGTTCAGTGATGGCATGTATGCCTGAAATAGAAATTGCTACTTGGTATTCCTTGTTGGAAAGTGTATACCCCAGCAGAGAAATACATGCCTTAGGAGAGCTGAGCCTGACCAAAGGAAGGCTCCAGAACTGTGGTTTGTGGAACTGAATGGCCTTAAATGGTCACTAGGCAGTGAAGCCCAGAAACTTTTAAAAATAGGTTAGCGGCTTACCAGATAACTAGAGTGCGTATCTCTGAGTATCTTTCAAGCCTAAAAGCAGTTTTCCTCGTCACTGTGTGATCACATTCCCAAGGAAAAGTGAAACACTAGTGACAGCGTTTTCGGAATACGTGTAAATGTTGGTGAAACGGTACACAGGACAGATGCGGTCTTTGTCTTCATGTTACAATGAAAAACTTTCACCTGAAGTGTGGGAAGAGCTGTGACCCGGGGGGAAGCCAGCGCACACTCTGATGTGTGCTGCTCTCCTGTATCCTGCTTCGGCGCTTGCCCCTCCCTCCCTGCGTCCTTCCCTCCTTCCCCCTTCCCTCCTTCCCTCTCTCCCTTGCTGCCTCCCTCCCTCCCTGCCTCCTTCCCCAGTACTGGGGACTGAACCCAGGACCTTCACACTGAGCTACATCCCAGCCCTTTCTTCACTGAGACAGGGTCAGTTGCTAAGTTGCCTCAGCTGGATGTGCTTGTGATCCCGCTTCCTCAGCGTCTCAGAGTGCTGGGATTACAGGCCTGTACCGCCACACCTACTTCATTTTTGTATCCAATGTGGTTTGAGTGGAAGGAACACCTATGCTATGCAAGGCCTGGTGCTAAATATTAAAAATGTGAAATGATAAACAAGAAAGGTCAGTGTCCTCTTCCACAGAGAACTTGCTCTAAGGGCCCCAAGTATCTGTAGCAAGTTATTTGTCCGTTAGGTAGAGCAGTTATGGTTTCTTCTTCCAGTGTTTCCCAGCCTTACCCAGGTTGCCGCCCTTTAACCCTATTGGATCAGAGCCTGGCCATGTCATAGCCGTTCTCTGCCAGTGTATTCGTGGGGACCCTCCTGGGTGCACAGCTCTTCCACGTAGTAAAACCAAACCCAGTCAGATCTTGGGCAGCTGAGGGGTGGGGAGGAGGGCAGACTGACATCACCCTGAACAGGCGGAGCTCTTCCACTGACCTCTGCTCTCTGAATTCCAGATTGGGGGCAGCAAGCACACAATGAATGATCACCTGCATGTCAGCAGCCACAGCCACGGGCAGATCCAGGTCCAGCAGCTGTTCGAGGACAACAGCAACAAGCGGACAGTGCTCACGACGCAGCCAAATGGGCTCGCGGCCGTGGGCAAGCCAGGCTTGCCGGTCGTGCCTGAGCGGCAGCTAGAGAACATTCACCGACGGCAGGGGAGCTCAGCCTCCCTCAAGTCCATGGAGGGCACGGGGAAGGCCAAAGCCACAGCCATGACACCTGAACAAGCAATGAAGCAATACATGCAAAAACTTACAGCCTTCGAGCACCATGAGATTTTCAGCTACCCTGAAATATACTTCTTGGGTCCGAACGCGAAGAAGCGCCAGGGCATGACGGGCGGGCCCAACAACGGCGGCTACGATGACGACCAGGGCTCTTACGTGCAGGTGCCCCACGATCACGTGGCTTACAGGTACGAGGTCCTCAAGGTCATCGGGAAGGGGAGCTTCGGGCAGGTGGTCAAGGCCTATGACCACAAAGTCCACCAGCACGTGGCACTGAAGATGGTGCGGAACGAGAAGCGCTTCCACCGGCAGGCGGCGGAGGAGATCCGGATCCTTGAGCACCTGCGGAAGCAGGACAAGGATAACACCATGAACGTCATCCACATGCTGGAGAACTTCACCTTCCGCAACCACATCTGCATGACGTTTGAGCTGCTGAGCATGAACCTCTACGAGCTCATCAAGAAGAACAAATTCCAGGGCTTCAGCCTGCCGTTGGTCCGAAAGTTTGCTCACTCGATTCTGCAGTGCTTGGATGCTTTGCACAAAAACAGAATAATTCACTGTGACCTTAAGCCCGAGAACATTTTGTTAAAGCAGCAGGGTAGAAGCAGTATTAAAGTGATTGATTTTGGCTCCAGCTGTTACGAGCACCAGCGTGTCTACACGTACATCCAGTCTCGCTTTTACCGCGCTCCGGAAGTGATTCTCGGGGCCAGGTACGGCATGCCCATTGACATGTGGAGCCTGGGCTGCATCCTAGCGGAGCTCCTGACGGGTTACCCGCTCTTGCCCGGGGAGGATGAGGGGGACCAGCTGGCCTGTATGATCGAGCTGTTGGGCATGCCTTCCCAGAAACTGCTGGACGCTTCCAAACGAGCCAAAAACTTCGTGAGCTCCAAGGGGTACCCCCGCTACTGCACGGTCACAACTCTTTCAGATGGCTCCGTGGTCCTCAACGGAGGCCGTTCCCGGAGGGGGAAACTGAGGGGTCCGCCGGAGAGCAGGGAGTGGGGGAATGCACTGAAGGGATGTGATGATCCCCTGTTCCTTGACTTCTTGAAACAGTGTTTAGAGTGGGATCCTGCAACTCGCATGAGCCCCGGCCAGGCTCTTCGGCACCCGTGGCTGAGGAGGCGGTTGCCGAGGCCTCCTGCCGGAGAGAAGCCCTCGGTGAAAAGGGTAACCGAAAGCGCTGGTGCTATCACGTCCATCTCCAAGTTACCTCCACCTTCCAGCTCGGCTTCCAAACTGAGGACTAATTTGGCACAGATGACCGACGCCAATGGGAATATTCAGCAGAGGACGGTGTTGCCAAAACTCGTTAGCTGAGCTCAAGTCCCCTGACGCTGGTAATCTGAAAGATACGACACAGCTGAGCCTTACCGGGTTGAAAAGGAGTAGCTCAAACCTGTTTTTATTTGCTTAATAACTCATTTGTATCTTTTCAGCACTTAATTTTAATGTAAGAAAGTTTTTGTTTCATTTTTATAAAATACATGGGGACAGTGCTTTAAGTTTTTATACTTTCTGGAACTTCTTTGTGTTCTAAAAGTACGATGAGCCTTACTGTTCTTAGTGTGGCAGAGTTAACAACATCAGTGGCAGGCCACTGACTCCATCGTGACTGCCGTGCATTTACAGATGGGTCAGAGAGAGTCGCCGAGTTCTCACAGCTCATACGATGCTCTCCAGAGAGACGGCCGCCTCTCCTCTCCACACTCCAGGTTCACGCACAGGTGTAGCGCGTCCTGCTTCCATTTCCTGTAAATTAATTTGGGCAGTTGTGCAGGTAGATGGAGAAAGTTAGGATGAAAATGGTATTCTAAGAAAAACTGCACCTTAGAGATGATTTTTCCTCAAACACATACAAAATAAGATCCCCAAGGTTTAAATTGCCCCGTTTGCATTCTGACATTCTGAAATCTGGCAGAGCAGCGTTCAGTGGATAAATGGAAACGGAAATGTGTGTGTTCCTCCAGATTTTCTAACACGATCAGCAAGCTGTTTGTCAAGAAGCCTCCTATAATAGAATTGGGTTCGTACCTAATTTTAGACATGTATTCCATAACTATTCCTCACTTCTGTTTGCTCTTCTCTCTGTTCCTCTTTTACCACACATCTGTTGCCTGCATTTAGTTTGTCTTCTTTGTGTGTCCCAGACTGTTAACACAGAGACATTTCAGCTGTGATGGTGACCATCGTTTCATATTCCAGTGTAAGAACAGAACAGCAGCCTAGCTACTGAAGGTGGGGATTTCCATAGTTCCAAAGAAGATTTGGCAGATTAGAGTGACTTCACCTGTGTTAGGTGCCACTGTAAGGTTCCCTTAGCCCGGGAAAATATCAGCTCTTTCTTTAAAAAGAAAGAAGGTTGAAAGTCCTCTTCGTGAACAGAAATGACTGTGATCCTTCAAGAAGGCAATTCTAACGTCACACTTAAAGGGGAGGACTTCAACCTCAAGTTAAATGGTTTGACTTATTCTTTGCATTAGAAGAACCACAGAAGTTGCATTCCTATTTTATTTTACATGCTTTTGGATTGCACTGATTGTTTTTGTGGGAATGACACTTTACCTGGAAGTTAACTGTTAGGAAAAAGAATATTTTCTCTGAATAATAATTATTTTCACAGTGGAAATTTCAGTATTTTATCACTAATGTATGAGTAGTGATATACGTATATCAATTTCAAGGCACGTGGAAAAATTTTTTAGTATGTGCAATTTAATATAGAAAGATTTCTGCCTGTTTGAACAATAGGTTTGGGGTAGTATAAATTAGGGTAAATAACCTTTTATACGCACAGATAATAGTGTATTGCCTGTAAATTGATTTACAGATCCTTAAAGCATGGTCCCCAGTGAGGCCAAGAAAGTTTCCGGTTAAGTTCTTTTCATATTAATCCTACCGTTTCTCTTACTTTTAAAAACGAAATGTAGTTTTGAATGAAACATTTTACTTATCTTGAGGCTTTGCCGGTTGATGGTGGAAAAATATATGCTCAGGTAATATTTCAGATATTTGCCAAAAAACAGTAATAAGGTTAGCTTATTAAGAAGAGAGTAATATTGATATTTGCTTTACTATTTAAGGGTGTCACTGATAAATTAATTTGTACTTCTGTTTTTAGAAATTATAGCTTATCTCCCCTAGTCAAATCTTCAGCGTGTTCTACACGTTTCTGTGTAATCTGTGAAAGTGCAATAATGTTAGTAAGTTGCATTCTAAATGATGCTTTTATAATGATAACCCCAACCCGTGGCTTACAGGACTTAAAGAGTTGTGTGTTTATGAAGATTTTGGCTTAAAGGTATAAGAAGTGTAACACTTGGTTTGTTGGCTTTCTGTGACCATGAGCCTCTTAACAGCCATTAAGGTTAGTTCTGTAGCTCATTATAAAGACTATTTGCCCCTTACCATTAGTGTTTTTCTTCTAGTTCCACTCTCATTTTCACATTTAAGTTTAAATATGTGAACCTGAGCCTGCCATTACTGAGTTGCCTGTAAAATGATGACACATGTGAAATTTTACAGCTGTCCAAATACCGCTTGTCTCCACCCACCACCCAAAACTGGTTAGGATGCCAGCAACGCATCTGTGACTGTCTTTGTTCACAGATGCAACCGGAAACTTTTAAGCCAAAATATGATGTGCAGTGCTATGGGACTTCTTTCCTTTTGGTCCAGTACAGTGAGATTTCCTTTATTCACAAGAGCCACTGGATTTCAACATTTAGTGATAGGACTGCTTTTTAAGAATTCTTTTGATTGTAATGTCAAAAAGAGAAAATTGTTGCATCTTTGTGATCTTTAAATGAAGGGTTCTCTGATAGGCGACTAGGAATTGGCTTGGAAGCAGTCCTTGGTCTCACAGGTTACCATTGTCTGGGGATGTGTGAGCTGTTTTCAGATGTAGGAATAGCACATTGTCGTCTTGTCTTCGGTTGCAGTCTTACTGGCTTCATTTCTGGCAGCACCTGAGTGTTCACTACCACTTAAGTGTATTGCTACAGCGGTGGAACAACGGAGTGATGCAGGGCAGTGTGGATGAACAGTGGAGGAGAAACTGTGCCCTTAGCGTTAACAATGTGCCTTTTGTTCCGAATGCCGTGTTGTAGGGCATGCATTTTTTGGCCTCTTTAGCTCTTCAAATACTAGGCAGTAAGGATGGAACCCACCTCTGCAAAGATACATCTGTCTTAAATACCTAGTTCCAGGCCTTAATACAAACCATAAGGCATGGATCATCAACAGGCACTGAACAAATAACCACCAGTTAGCTGCACAGGTAATTCCTGTATTTAAGGGGTTAGAGATGGTCTTTGTTGTATCTTAGTATCAGACTGATTTTTTAAATGATATTTTTTGTTATGCTAACACTAGACAAAAATCAACTGTATTTGTAAAAATTTACCTCAAACCATTTAATTTTATAGTGTGATTAATCCCAGGGCATTTGGTATGAACCAAAGTGCATTCCTTTTCTATGTGCCTGGCTGTAGTAAGGATGGCCAGGGATTTTTACAATTTGGGTGCAAGGCACTTCAGCCACTTTTAAACTTGATGGGTGGTTTGGAGTCGTGTTAAATGACTCCATCAGAATGTTAGAAAACACTTTAGACATCAGTAGCATTGGGCCATATTGGAATCTTAAAAGTGTGAATTATTTTAAAGAGAGCATTCATTTTTGTAATTTTTCTCATCAAGAATATTTCTGGTAAGCAGAATTTTTAAAAAACTGATTTGGTTGGTAAAGGTTTTAATATTGCCCAACATAATGCTGTGGTAGCATTTAAAAGTATTTGTGAACTCTTCTGTTTCTTAGGGGCTTGTACATCTCTCTGCTATGGACATATATGAAATGAATTGTAATTATACTCAGCTCAACTGCTACAGTTACGTCTAGGCAGTGGCTTGGGTGTTTATCGAGCAACAACTTAGACATGTGACTGTGATATGCTGCAACTGTGTGTACTGAAAACATGTGAAATGGTTGAATGTGGACTGTGTATATATGTATGTACAGATTTCTGTGAGATGCTGCTGTCGCCACTTAACATGGAACATGTTCTAGTGGATTTTAATCCTGGTGGCCAGTTCTATGATACTGTATGTATTGTACAGCTGATGACAGGAGTAAGACTGTGTAGTGAATATTTGTTAAATTTTATTGTTGTGGCCAGAGATAATTTCAGAATAAAATTTAAATGTCCTACCTTACTCTTCTCCCCTTTTCTAACTATAATTTAACTCCTCATCTGTTTCTGGTGTTACTCTTGGTCTGTTACCCTGGAGTGAGTTTAGAATTGCATAGCTCTGCATCAGTGGATTGAGATGTAAAAGTCATTCATTCCACTAGTTTGCTCATCAGCAGTTCATTTATTGAATATTAATAGGCAAATTCCAGTTAACAAAGACTAAAGTTTCAGTATACAGCTCTTGCTTTTCTGAAGTGACTCTGTTACTTTCCCTTTAATATTTCATGTTAATTTCTTGGTATATGGCATATGCCATGTTTTCTACTGTGCTAGAACTTTTTTTTTCCCCCAATCTCAAAGGTAGTAGTTGGCTGTGGGAGCAGAGTGCTTCAGTTCTTCCCCACCAGTCTGTTCTTCCCTGTGCACAAGTCCTGGTACATTATTCTTGTGCTGTCCCCAGCTCCGCCCCATGCTTTTTATAGTGTGGGTGCTTTTGCAGAGTTTGTACTTGCTGTTGTTTATGGTTCACACTTTGGAGATTTTAGTGCCTCCTTTTGTTATGCCTGGGTCAGGAAATCAGGCCTGTGAACTGCAACCAGCTCATGATATGTCGAGTTCAGTTAACAGCCCAGCTAAGGAAGAGTTTACTTATGGGTGATGGCAAGCAGATGCGCTAGTAATTTGCCAGACGTTGCAGGGACATTATGTAGATAAATATTTCTCTCGAGTGGGAAGAACTACCTCACATTTTTATTTACATCCCTCCTGCCATCAATAGCAGAGGAATTCTTAGCGTGGTTTCCTGCATCGGTGGTGGGATTTACTAAAAGCAAGGGAATACATACATTGAGAGATCCTCAGCTCAGCTTTCGTCGAAGAGCCTGCACCACTGCCAGCTAGCTGTTTGTTATTGAAACCTCTGAAAGGTTCTCCATCATTGGCCTATGCCATGAATTCCCAGTTTTTGCTTCTCAAAGATTAAACCCAGTGCAGACAACAGCTCAACCAACCACAAGCAAAACAATATAATTGAGAAATAAATTTTTAGGCGCTGAAAACTACAAATTTGGAAATTGGAGGTAAAGCAGGAATTTACAAGTTACTGTCCAGATCTGACTCAAGACAGTATAGTTCCCACTCATTCTCTTTCCATTTATTGGATCTTTTCAGTGCTTTTTCTTACATTGAAAACTATACTCCTTAAGTCTCTATAATCTTGTCCCTTTTGGAATCAACAACTCCACAAATAAGTATTTTTGCAGCTTTGATTGCCCTCAAACCTGCATTGGAGGCTATTAGCTGGTGTCAACATTAGTCTTTAAACAATGGGAAGTTGATTTTATTACTTTTCTATTTTGGAAAGGCGGGATCTGAAGGAAGGGTATTTGTGGCTCTGTTCCATTGTTTTGTTTTGTTTTTTTAAGTTCAAATTACACTGTATTTCCTTTGGGCCAGCAGGCAAATAAACCCTGGTCATTAAGGCTGTCCCGACTGGAAAATGACTACCAGCATGTTGCACAACATTAGAAAGTTGCGTCTTAATGCAGAGTCGTTGGTTTATTTGGTTTGAGTTTGACTTACTGTTTTGCTATGGTGATAGCCTTAATATCTGTGGTACATTTAATATACATGGGCATAATTACCCTTTCTTTACATCTTTAGTGAGGAAACAAATTAGTATTTACTCTTCTGACATCTGAGGAAAGTACGAACTCGTCTCTATAGTAAAAAACAACAAGGATGTATTGTGTTTGCATCACATTCCAGAGCATTGCTCCTTGCAAAGCACAAGCTCCTTCGCAGATCACACTGTGTGAACATCAGTTTATCATCATACATCCCTTTAAGCTATAATTAGTCTGACTTAATAGTCAAAGAAATGACTTGCTCTGAAGTGACTTTGTAAAAGCTGCAGTTTGAGGTCTAGGTTGTAATCAGGTAATTTTGGTTTTAGGAAAATCTGTGGTCGTGTTGCACACAGAAAGTTTTAAAAGGAAGGGAATTTGTGCTAGCAATGGGCATGTCTGTGACTTACTTGGTTTTCCAGGAATATTTTTCAATGGGACAAACTACAGAGAAGTGAGCACTGAAACATCCTAGTCTCTAGGTGCAGCTAGTAGCCGATGTGCTCGGCGCACACCCTCAGTGAACTTGTACAAGAGTGACCTGTGTTGCCGGTGAAGATTTATTATCTTAGTTTTACTCTTCATTTTCTGTATTCTTAAAATTTTTTCACATTTGAATATATGAAAATATTTTTGACACTTTATTGAATCTCAGGGATTAAAAGATTAATTTTACTGACTATAGCAGCGGATAAATCTCTTAAAATTCAAACTTACTCAGGTTTCCTATCGTTTGCTTCTACACCTAAGAATAATAAAGGATGCCTGCCAGGGAAATACAGAAAAAAGTTTCAGATACAATTTAAAAGTAAAAGATTGTAAATAAACCAATTTTGCAAACTAAAATACTGTGTCTTTCCTTTTTATTCCAAATTATTTCCCCTCATAAGTTTGGGGAGTTTTAAATATCAAGATTATTTCTCAATTTGTGAAATGAACTGTGTCGCTTTTAAAACCATAGCCCATGGATAGGTCCAGGTCAATTAAGTAGAAGTTTGCTGAATGGCTTTCCAGGGTGTGGGGGTAAATTAGATTAATTATAAGTAATTTATTTCATCATTCAGTGAATAGGTGTCTGAGTAACTGTGGGCACCTTTTCACCCTTGTCACTGAAGAGAAGTGCCCTACTTGAACTCTCGTTTGCAAAATGCATCGCGAGTTTTGACTTGGATGGGCTTAAATTTTTTAAAAAAGACACCCAGAGAATAGATCTTGTTCACATGTGTTACGGATGGTATTCACTTGTCAAATGTGTACTAAATACCTGCTACATGCCAAATTGTGGGCAATAGGAATATAGAACAGTGAATAAAACATCCTATCTTCAGAGGGAGTTTTCAGTTGGAAAGGCAGGCATTATATGAATACGTGAACCCAGTCATAACTGCGAATGTAAGTGCCATGAAGGAAGAGCCTGTGGAGTGGAGTGTGTGCAAGTGGCACGCGCGTTGGGTCGTCTTGTGGAGGGAGGGTGGCTTCCCCAGGGAATGAATACTTCGGAGCTGATGAAGGAAGAAGGGGGTGGCTAGAGGAAGCAAGGTGGTGCGTGGCTGGAGTGGAACATGGCAAACTCAGTACAAAGTGAGCTTGTAGGTGGCTGGTACCACACAGTGTCAAGCCCTGCAAATACTCTTTAAAGATAACGTCTGCCCTGTGTGCAAGGCAGCACCCAAAAGATTTCGTGGAGAAAGGTACCGTAAGCAAATTGGCCTTTGGTTGTCCTTAATAGAATACCAAAAAGGGTAAGAATAAATGAAGGAAGATCATTGGAAAGTAGTGGCAAGAAATGAACCATAGAGAGAATGGATATTTACAGGTGGATTTGAGGGTTTTCCTGGATGCCGAAATACTAAGGGAGAGATTACTAAGTGCTTATGTCTAAAATGTAGGAAATATATCTTTAGCTATTTCTGATTTGCTACATTGCCTCAAAGGGGATTATATGTTGAAGGGAAAAGACTTGTTACGTTTAATTAGGAAGACAAGATTACAAAACTCTAAACAACTTCAAAACGATAAAAGATAAAATTCTGAGTAGTAAAAGTTATTTGCACTCCTGTGGATAAGAAGTTTCAAGTGGGTGTGTCTGCAATGAAATTATATAGGCAGATAAGAATATTCTAGAAGAGCATTGTTCTAATGGAGGTACATGCGTATCATTCACTCATCTGGCCATTGGTTGACCATCTACACATGCAGCTTAGCGTCATGCCCAACAGTGAGGGATGGAGAGCGGTATTTTGGAAAGTTAAGCTTTGCCGTTTTGTGTGTCCTCAAATGCACTGTGATGTTCATCCACTTCCTGTGTGTCGTCCCTGTCTAACACACCATTCTCAACCACTGCCTCACCCTGTGGGACTCACCTCACACCAGTTGTTGTTCCCCCCACAAGGCCCTCTTAATCTCAACGTTGAGCGAGGTGGCCCTTACCAAAGTGAACACTGGCCATGTTTTTCTCGGCCCTTGGAAGGCTTCTGCTAACTGCCAGGTGTGTGGAGCTGAGTGAAGGGCAGCGCAGTCCTCTCTGCTGCTCCCCCACCCTTCTCTTGGCACACACTGACAAAAACAAAAAAATGCATATGTTATCTAGAGATAATATTTTAGCCTGGAAAGTTAATGTTGGGATGATTTATAAAAATGTCAATTAGCAATTGTGAAAAGATCCAGGAAGGAAGAGAAGATGGCTATTTTGAGAAATGATAAAATACCTGGGGAGAGGTAAAGGCCTGTGCTACAGGGGTACTTTGGAGGATGTGCTGTCCTGCAAAGTGCGGAACCGCAAAGGCCTGGGGAGGGGCGGTCAGATGGGCTCACCATGTGACAGAGCCCCCTGTGCCCGGAGTTTGGTGAGCAGAGGGGCAGACGGTAGAAAATGAGGGAAAGCAAGGTCATGTGGCACAGGTTAAGGAAGAACCGCTGACACATTTAAGGTAGATTTGAAGCAATCATTTTTAATTTCCTGTGCAGAAAAATGAGGTGAGCCAAAGGAAAGGGTGATATCTCATGACACAGAGGAACGCTAGTCATTTGGGAGAAGGCAGGGAGAGAGAATCTGATAGGTGTCGTACGTCGCAGAAGACAGGTTCTTCTTAGGAGGTAGGGTGAGAAGGGGTAAGACCATGCAGGGTGTTTCTTCAATGTCACTGTATAAAAGTCCCATGGGAGTCCTGAAGGTTTTTAACTGACAAACTTCAGAGGGCTGTTTGCCTATAAAACCTGAGGTTCACAGATGTGACTTTATTAAGATAGAAAAGACATTTTATATCATTAAGAAAAACACTAAGAAAGCGTTGCTGCTCAGTGGTTGCAAGGGTGTGGGGGACAAAACGCGTTTTTTGCCGAGCCTTTCAGGGAGCATGTTGGCAGTCTGCTCCGAGGTTTAAAGAGGCTCATTTGTCTTCACTTGGCAGCTTTACTTCAAGAATATCTATCAGACATAATCCATGATGTAAACAAAACTATGTACAAAATACCCATATTTAACAGCATAAATGGAAAAATTCTCATGTCTATCAATGGGAAATCACCTAATAAATTCTGCTAAATTTATTTTTCCATGGACAGAAAGTTCACATTGTAATATTAAGCAACGACAACAACACGCCTCTCCCCTGTGAGGAGCAGAAACCGAACCACACACAAGACAATGCTGTCCCCACCCCAAAAGCAGAGACTGAGGCAGAGGGCAGGCACTGGCAACAGAAAGAGGGACGTTCTCCAATGTGTTAGAGGCAGCTGATTTTAAGTTTACTTTCCTTACACTTTTTAAAAACCAATTTTTGAAGTGAGCGCTCCCATTTTTAATATTTTTTAAGATGGATGAAAATTTGTGGAAGGAAAGGAATATGTGAAACCGGAAGACTCGAGGAAATGCAGCGTGTTACTACCCAGAGGGCATCACCTTCCACCTTGGGGAATCACGCTGAGCCATTTTAGCTCTTGCTGTGCATTTCGTCACCTCCAGTTTAAGCCACCTGCGTGGGATACAGTTTCCTCCCAGGCCCGGCTGATCCCAGCTGTCTTTAGGCGTCAGGTGGTCAGTACTTCTCCTGCCCTGTCTGCTCTCCATGCACTCAGCCTGCCTCAGACTGAGTTGCTCCTACTGTGGGCTGCCATTTTTGTCTCAGGCCCAAATTTCATAGACCTTAAGCTTCAGTGTCGGGCTGGTTTTACTGTGGGCACTCATGTTCCAAGAGGGCAAGGTATTTCTTTCTTGTTTACTATGATATCCCCAGTGATTAGTGCAAAGTTCGGGACAAAACAAGGGAGGAGGGTCCCAGAGACGTACACAAAGGGAGCCATCACTGCCCCTTCAGAAGAAGCTTTGAGGAGAGGAACGTAAATGGAATGTATTAGCGAGTCCCTTAGACAGAGGCCAGTGGTGAGGGAACGGCGTGGTGTGTGCAGATCTACTCAAAACAGTAGTAATGTGGATACATGGAAAGAAAACTGCCTGGGAAAGGTAGATCCACTGACTTTCTTTTCCAGATTAGCAAAAATAAATAAAAGTATGGTCCCCTCTTGTACTGAGACCCTCTAATGACCTCTGATCCCACTAAGGAAAACCGAACGATTTCCTTGATGGGGCTTCAGAACCCTGTGTGATGGGGCTTCTGTTTCCAGCCAACCTTATTGAGACCTATACTTGTCGAGTTATGTGTTTCCAGCCACAGCTGTCCTCTGCTAAAGAGGCGATCCACAGCTATTTATAATGGAGCCTTGGCGTGTTTGAAGAACGTGAGGGAAAAACAGTAGGAAAAAAACTGGGAATGTCACATGCCAGGAAGGCAAGCGAGTATCATTTCTAACGTCGGCCTTTGGGTGCCTGTTAGTGGCTGCCTGGAACCCTGTTTTGGGGTTGCGATGATCCCTGAGGGTTCGGTAGGAAATAGCGTGTGACTGATCAGCAGTGCCTGCGTGGAGATGCAGCGTGGGCAGCTGCGAAGCTGAACAGACTGCGACGCGGTGCACAGCGCCTTAACTCTAATCTTGACACCTGGAGCTGCGTTCAGGCTATGGCTGGCACTAGACCTAATTGATGTTTAGGGAGTGGGGATTTTCTTTTTCTTCAAGAATCAACATGCCATTAGAAATGTGAGTGTTTTTATATCCATGTAGCTTTACTAATTTATTCTTTAATCTATTTCTCTGTTTGTGTGTATATCTCCAGTGGGATAGATGAAGGACATTTCAATGTCCTTCCTTTTACACTTTCCATGCTTGATCTCTTGGGTGCCCTCCGATGGCAGCCATTATGCGTGAACACCCATGACCAGGGCTCCGGACAGCAGCAAGAGGTACTACGGCCGGAAAGGACAAGGTAGAAGGGGCTGCAGCTGAGTTGCTTTCATGTTTCAGGTACTTGCTGTCTCCTTTCAGGCTTGGAATCACGAGCCTGCGACTTCCGGAGCTAGTAGGGCTGTTGATCACGACCGCGCGTTCCTGTGCATCATGACGCGAACGGTGAATAATGGGCCTGATGAGCCCAGGGACCTTCGTGAGCGATGAAAAGGGAATTTAAAGCCGAGCGGTCCCCCCACCGCTGTGGAAATAAGCTTCTCTCTGGACTTCCTCTGACGTTTCCTCCGGACTCACCGGGAAGTGCGGCACCGTGTTAGCCTCCTCTACATTATAATGAACACTGCACTGCACTTCTATCTCTTTAATGCATCATTCTGTCTGAAAACCCTGGGTCGAGGGCTTGCCCCCAGAGCCCCGCCCCGCAAGCGCTCGGCGCCCCATGTAACGGTGTTCACGTTAACCTCTGGGCCCCTGCTTGTGTGCGGTTGTCATAGCGCAACGGCTCAGAGGGCCTGGCATCGCGGCCACTTCTGCCTTTTCCTCGGGTTAGGCGCCGCTGTGGATCTGCCGCTGACGCAGTGCCGGGAAGATCGGTTCCCTGTTTGGAAGCTGCCAAAGCTTCTACTATCACCACTTCGCGGGGAGGGGGTTGGGTGCAGCTGTCCTGCACAGTGTCTCTCCTCCTCCTACTCATGCCGAGATCAGCCTCACCCCTTCCCCCCGCCCCATTTGAACTCAGGAGTGCATGACTGTCACGGGCCTGAAATTCAAAGTGCAGCACTGTGGCAAATAGAAAAATGACTGCCCCAAAACGCGCATGTCCTAAACCCCAGAACCTGTGAATATGTTTCAGGTGCCATAGGTTGCACCGTGTCCTCCCCAGATTCTGGCGTTGAAGGCCTGCCCCTCAGTGTGACTGTATTTGTAGACAGGACCTTTACTGTAAGGGTGGTGCTCTAATCCAACAAAACTGGAGTCCTGACAAGAAGAGGAAGAGACGTAGGGGGCTGTGTACGCACAGGAAACACCTCTTGTGAGTGTAGGTACAGTAAGGAGGCAGCTATCTGCAAGGTCAGCAGAGAGCTTCACCAGCAGTCAACCCTACTGGCACCTTGATCTTGGGCTTCTAGCCTCCAGAACAGTGAGAAAGCAAATCTCACAGATTGCTCACAGCCTATGAGAAAGTGTAAACTGCCAGTCTATGACATTTTATTATTACAGCTAGAACAGATTAATACACATTAAGAGGTGGGATTCAAGTAGCTGATTAGAGCTGGGTGTGGCGGCACACACCTGTAGTCCTCACACTCAGGAGGTTGAGGCAAGAGGATTGCTGTGGTCTCCATAGTGAGTTCAAGGCTATCCTGAACTGCATAGTGAAACTGAGAACCCATCTCAGAACAAAACAAAACACACACAAAAAGCAGAAACAAACAAACAAAAAAACCCCTAGCTGATTAGAGTTTCTAATTGGCTGACTTTAAAATGCAAATTCAGCCAGGTGTGGTGGTGCATGCCTGTAATCCAAGCACTTAGGAGGCTGACGCAGGAAGATTGTTGTGAGTTCAAGACCAGCCTGGGCTACATCAGTGAATTCAAGGCCAGCCTGAACTGCATAACGAGACCCCGTCTCAAAAAAAAAGACAAAAAAATAAAATGCAAAATTATCTTGGGTTATCCTGTTAATTCAATGTAATCATAAGGGTCCTCAAAAGTACAAGGAGAAGACAGAAGAAATGCAGCCCTGCTGACGCTATTTTAACCTGGCATATTGGTCAGGGGTCTCAGGGCAACAGAACCAATAGAACGCACAAATGTAAAAGAGGATTTGCTAGATTGGTTTATACTATCAGAGGCTGACTAGTCCCGCAGGAGCTGCCTGCAGACTGGACAGCCGGGAAAAGCAGCAGTTGTTCAGTCTGAGAAGCTGAGGGCTTCAGAATAAGAAGGACCAATGTGCACCCAGTTTTCTGGAAGTTCTCTGGAGAGTCACTAGCAAAATCCACCCTCAGAGCTGAAGACCCTGGAGTCTGATGTTACACGGGTGACAGCAGCAGAAAAAATACAGCCACTCAAGAATCAAGCGTACGCCCCCGCTGAGCTTCCCTTTCTGCTTTTCGTTTCCATCTGAGCCCTTAGTGTTGGACAGTGGCACCACATTCAGGGTGGGCGCCCCTTCAGCTTGCTGACCCGCATGCCGGTTGTACCTGGAAACACACAGAGCCAGGCATGTACGCACACACACTGGCGTGCACATGCATGTGGACCTGTGCTGTGCCGATTTCCTCAGCATCTCTCAGTCCAGTCAGGCTGACAACCGGGATTCACCGTCATTCCGAGTGAGACCGTGTCAAACCTTATCATACAGAACTATAAGATGATAAGTACATGTTGTTTTTTACCACTACATTTGGGGTAATTTAGACAGCATCAGGAGAGCATCAATTTTAATCAGTTATAGCATAATATGTGTGTATTAACACTTTATGTTAAAGAGAATAATAAAAAAGAACAATAGCAAAATACCAACAGCAGACAAAAACACAACAAAACAAAAACAGTAAGAATGACACAGGGTCAAAAAGAAAATATACACACATTTGGTGTTTCTTTCCTATTGTTCTATCCATCAAGAAAAACTGATGGAGAGAACAATAAAGTGACAAAATTTATACAGTGGATAGCCTAGGAAAATTGCCACTAAGAGGTCTGAGTAAATGGAACCAAAGAGTATGTAACTCATGTTTTATTTTATTTTCTTTGTGAAAACGAAGATTCACACCTAGAGATGTAGCTCAGTCAGTTGTAGAGTGCTTGCCTAACATGCAGGAGGCCCTGTCCCCACCTGAAAATAATCAAATTAAGCCAAATTATTGCAAGGTTTTAAATTAAATTAATTACTTAAACAGAACAAAATTTAAGAAAACACAGTATCTGCCTATAAAGCAATTGTTGAATAATGACTGAGTCTCACTTTTATCAATCATTAATTCCGAGAGAAAAGTGTACTTGACTAGTGTGTGTATTATGTGGTGTATTATGTGGTGTGGAGTGTATGTGGTATGTGTGTGTGTGTGTGTGTGTGTGCACGCATAGTGTTTGTGTGGTTTGTTCAGGGAGTTTTAGGATTATCTGTTCATCGGACTCCCAGCCACCAGAAACAGCTTCTTTTTATTGTATGTCTTTCCTTCTTGCTGTTATTTCTTTCCTTGTCAGTAGTCTGTCTTTATTAGTTATTAAAGAAAAAGTCAACCCCTAGTTTGCATCACAGTGAAGACCACATTATCTCTGCTGACCTGTACAAGGGTTTTTCCTAACACTGGTCAACTTTCTAAGCACTCACAGTTCCTAATATTTCATCATCTGTGGGAAAATAAGGCAAGAACCATCATGGTCCTATGTACCATTCCGCTTTGCTAGGTTGAAAGGAGGTGATTTTCACTCTCCAGCCTTCCCCATTCTTTAGCCTTCGGTGCTACCTGTGATTTGTGCCAACGGGGCATTTACTCTTTAAAAACACAGTCCTTTATTACTCTGGATCCCCTGCAGCTTTAGATAGTAATGTTTCTAAAATTCCCCTTTTAACAGAACACAAATTTGAAGAATGTTTATAACAACAGTATTTAAAAATGAGATTTAAGATGATTGTGGTCTTGTAGGCCACATATGTAAGTATTGCAGTTACACTCGGGGTATTTTTAAATAGTGATAGAACTTTTAGCAGTAGTTAAAACTGAGTGGTACTATGAACACTTTAGCAATGGAATCTTGAATACATGAATGAAACAATGATCTGATTCAGGATGTTTCCTCCTAGTTTTTACATCACACACATTCAACTTTAAGACATAATTTGACTCAAGATTTTCTTGCGGGTTTGAGTTGTTTAATTGTTGATACATATATTTCCAAACATGCTTACTGGAGAGTCAGTGTATTTGGATAATAATTAACCAAGGTTTATAAGACTTTTTAAAGAAGCAATTTATACTATAGCAACCCATACTATATAGCTTTCAAAAAGAACATTTATGCACAGAGCTACTTGATTTGCTTTCTTTTTTTTATTTTTTTTTTTATTTGCTTTCATGGGTTTGTTTTTTGTGACATTAGGCAGATAATTTTATTGTTTCTATTTCTGCCTTTGGGCCAATGAGCATGTTGCTGAGAGTTAATCATGTGAATGTTAAATTTTTGTTCTCTGACATCAACCATTCATAGAAACCACCTGGCTTTCCAAAATCTATATTTATGGCTTCACTCTATTATGGTTTTGCATTATTCATCCACTAAATATTTGTTGAGTGCCTTTGTTTAGCATTGCATCTCGGTGCCTGGAAAAGAGTAAGATTTGATACTGATAGTTGCCCGTAATTAGGAGCACTAATTATGTGTTGGGCACTGCTCCCTGTAGCCTCATCCTATCGGTACCATCTTTACCCCTTTTACAGATAGGGAAGCTAAACCACAGTCAGAGTGCCTTAGCTGTGGCTCTTATTACCACAATGCCATCGCCTGGGTAGCTTAGCCAACCTTTATTTCTCAGGGTTCTGGAGGTGAGAAGCCCAAGACCAAGGTCCTGGTGGGTTTTATTCTTGACTTTCACATGGCAGAGAGAGGAAAATGAGAGAGGGAGGGAGAGGGGAGGCAGGAGGGAAAGACGGAGAGGGGAAGGGAGTGAGAGAGAGGTCTGATCTCTTCCACACATTCCATAAAGGATGCCTCACCCTCATGACCGCATCTAACCCTAATTACTGTATCTCCCAAAGGACCCCTTCTTAGTACTGTCACACTGGGAAGGCTTCAATTTATCAACATGAAAGGGATGCAAATATTCAGTTTGTTACAGAGGAAGTAACTCGCTCAATCCTTGTAACTAGTAAGTGGTGAGTTGGGATGCCATCCCAGGCTACAATCCAGAGTCTGTGCTTTTAACCAGTGTTTACAAAGTTGGGGAGTGAGTCGCTAAGGCACTGATGATTCCCAAGGTTCTCAAAATGGAGTGAAAAATTCGGCCAAAAATGTGTAAATTATGGGAAACAAGGACTACTTGAAAAAGCTTAAAAACTTGAAGTGCGTATGTGCAGCATTTACACAGGCTTCTTCAGAAATACCTCATATTTTTTCTCCAGTTGCACGCACACACGGGATCCCTCTTACACGGAGACTGAAGGCTTTTGTACCTGGTCCTAAAAGTTGGGAGAACCAAGTCCCTGGACACTATAGACATGCCAGAGAATGTGAAGGATAACGCGTTTGAGAATGTTGATGGCACAGGTGAAAGATTTGGAAAATATGCAAATTCTTATCAAATTTTATATTTATTGTTTGTATAATGTTATTGTCCTTTGGAAATCGTTACTATCTTTGTAGTGCGTTGCTTTGCACCCACTTCTGGGTTTGTAAAAGTGCATGCGAAGCAGATGTGATTAGTAACGACACTGACCTCTATGTAAAATTAGGTTGTAACACACAGTGCTGAGGCTTTCTTTTTTATCAAGATCTTTGAAAATACGGTATGCTTGCACATTAAGTAAAAGATCACTCCAATTGTTTTAGAGCTATACTTTATACAAAGGATCTTTGTAAGTAATGAGGAATCTTAAATAGGCTTTTGTTTATAATACTAATTTTAATTTGAAACTTCCTAGTATTGTTATCCAAATGGTTTTCATGGTAGGAACCATGGTTGATCTGAGCATGAGATTTTAAGGTCGTGCTGTTCAGAGGTGTGATAAAAGGGGAACAGAATGAGAAACAGCGCTTACTGAGTGCTGTGCTTGTGCCAACCTCTCGTTCAGGGACTTTCCCTTCTCTGATGTATTCAATCCTCACAACAGCCTTGCAGAACAAGTACCTACGTCTTATGGATGAGAAAACTTAGGTTCGGAGAGTTGAACACGTCTGACAAAGCTGGGACGAAGATCCATTTCCTCTTCTGTCCTTTCTCACAGTTGTGGCCACAAGTCCACGGAGCTCGGTGCCCTGGGCGTCAGAGATGCCTTCACAGAGGAAGTGGCGTCTGAGCGCAGGCTTAAACCCTGACAGGAGGTGAATGAGGGGAGCAAGGGCATCTCAGGCAAAGCAGAGGAGGTGTGAAGCGGGGTGCTGCTCTGCAAGCTAAAAATAGACGTCCAGAGCAAAGCATACGATTATGAGGCTGTGCGAGACCCGGATGTACAGGCTGAAGAGCCCAAAGGGCCGTCAGCCCTGGGCATGCCGGGGGGTGACACACAGGTGTAGACCTTGGAAAACTTTATCTTCAAGCTTTCACTGATTGGAATAAAAAAAGATGGCATGATTAGGTATTTATCTTGAGTTGCTTCTTAACTTCCAGCTAACTTTTCACCTCTGAGTCCTCCGTTGACGTTCCATAAATGTTACTGGCACAGTCCATTTGGCCTGGCGTCCATGGAGAAGACGCTAGGCTTTTTGTATCCGGAGGCCGGCGCTCCTTTGCTGTGCATCTGAATCTATCTGTCTGAACCCAAGTGTAAAAAAAGTGCTCCCACACATTTGAGTCTACACATGAGACTGAGATGGTAAGTTTTTCCATAAGGTTATGGAATCGCTAGTGTTTATTACAGAGCAATTTCTTAATAAATATATAGGCGTGCATGCAAACTGTGCAAGTAAACAGATCCTGAAAACTTCTGCCAAATGCCTATAAAATGTCTGAGTCTTTTTACACATCTGAGAGAACTCTTTTCCCTTTTTTCTAACTCGACCTCTGGCTTGCCAGGCAAGCGCTTATGCCACTGAGCTATTTCCCTGGCCCTTGAGAACTTTTTTCTTACTCATAAATGTACTAATGAACGTTTTTCTTTTACAGTTTACATATCTATTTTTCAAGAAACGAGGTGCAGTGACTATTCCAAAGAAGGTACAACTACTGCACAGTGTAATTTTCTCAGACAATATCTTGTTTGCTCTTTAAACTTGTTTTCCATTAGTAGTTATTGCCACAGTGGTGCTGTTTTAGGCTAATATAATGCTAGTATTTTTCCTCTTTTTATTATCTTCATTTTTAATGTCTTAATTAGTAGTGATTTTACAACACTGGGAGGCTCTTAGAAAAGTATGTTTTTGCTCTTCCAAATGAAACATATGGTGGAGTTTTGAAATTTTACTTCAAATGAATAATATAGCATAATATATTCAACTACATGCTTCAGTCAGTTTAGGAACAAGGTATCCAGAATTCCTCCCTCAGCATATAGCAGCATTCTTTAACAAGTAACTAAAACTAAGAATCTGAGTCATTTTTATTTAGGTGATAATATAACTGTGTACAAAGATGTGGTATAGAGCGGAGAGCCTGGATATTGTTGGAAGCAAATTCCATTTTTCCGTAACTTCATGGCTTTTACAAATGTTTAAAATGTTACTTTTAAACATGTTACTACTCCACCATATTTTTCATCTTCCTACAAGTTGCTGGCCATGAATTTAATTTGCCTAGGGCAGGAAAGGTGGAGATCGTGGAGGGGTGATGCAGTAGGGATGACTACGTTATTATGAACCAGCTTTTGGCACTAGCACCCTATGCGTTGCACTGGATTATTTTAGAAGGAAATTCAGAAGAAAATGATGTGAATAACAAGAGTAAAAGTTCAGTAAGGCAGTTAATGGAGCTAGAAATATTTAACTTGGAGAGGATAGCAGGACATAAACCAAGTTTCAAATCTTTGGAGAGCTGATATGTACTAGAAAATTTAAGAATTGTGTATATCACCCTGTAGTTCTATGTGAACGCTATAGAGTCTTTTGAGTCAGAATTTAAAAATTCATGAAGATATCTAAAGATAAAGCAAATTATTGTTCCACAGAAATGTCAATAAAGAAGAATGAGAGGTAATAAATTAGACACTGCTAGATACAGAGGGGGAATCAGCAAACTACGGATAGAGACAAATTTCTTAGTAGTGGACATACTTCGAATTGTATTAACAGATTAGATCACATTCACAGGAGAAGGCTGGAGCTATTTTTCCTGGCAGCAGACCCAGAAAGAGGCTCAAAACTTGCAGTATAAAGGGAGTTGGAAAGAATTCAACTGTGGAATAGCTGTGAGTCATAGTCCACCTCTCCTTCCCTGTGTCACATGCTCGGGCAAAAGCTGGAGAACCAACCCTTAAAACACTGAAAGTTTTCATGACAAAGAGTCCTACTAAGCATAATGTCCCATCTGAATAAATTCTCCTCATTTAGGCTACAAAATGGGAGATTGGGCAGGTCATCCCACTTCCTCCTCTGGCTCCACAAAGTCTAAAGCAGAGGCTTCCAGTGATGGCCATCTCTATAGATAGGAGGGAAGAACTGGGAAGGTACAGACAGTGGCTGAACAAGCTGGTCTTCCACAGCTGTAAGTATGAATCAAACCCCAAGGGTTATAAAAATCGAGGGTAAGTAAGGATAAAAAGAACACATTGAGAAAAATATACTGACTGTGGAGGAAATATGTAATTCAGGGTATAGGAACTGTCTTTAAAATCATTCAGTTTAATATCCTCATAAGGAGAAAAAAGTCAGCAGAAAAGTTTTGTAGGGCAAAATACATTGCCAAGAAAAAGAACAAACCAACATCAAACAGAGTTCTCAAAATACAAGAGTTAATGGCCAAAGTCAAAAATCCAAGGGAAGGGCTAGGAGAAAATAATGAACGTAAAAGAAGAGATCAGAGAAGCGCAGTCTAAACAGTCAGAAGTTACTCAGAAGGAGAAAACAAACAAAGCGGAGAGCTGGAGAGAATTTTCCAAGTGTGAGGACACAGGACTGCAGACTCTGAGGGCCTGGATTACGCAAAGGGAGAAGAATGAGGACAGGGAAGATTCTGAATGCTCAAAGAGCTATGTCACTTGGAAAGAAATGAGGATCTGAGTGACATCAGATAGATCAGCAGCTTAGATGCTGAGGAATAGAAAACAACGCACTCAAGATGTTGCTGGAGAATACTTTGAAGCCTGAAATTCTCTCCCTTGCCAAACAATCAATCAAAGGGAGGCATTTTTTAGCATATAAGAACTCAGGTCATTTGCCACCCACAAACTATTTCTGAAAGAATTACTCAAGCAAAACAAAAAGGAATCTGTGTAATAGGAACTTACAGGTTCCAAGGAAGAGTGGGTCTTAACCAGATTTATAATGAAATGCAATTCCAGACTGACAAGCTTGAGCCTAGCATAGCAAGCCGTAGGTGCAAATGGAACCAGAAGTCAAAAATACTGTGAAGAGTCCTTTTCAGGAGGATGTGGATTTCCTCTACAAACAGTGACTAAGAAGCTGAGTGATCTAGTGACACAGCAAAGGCACAGTAGGTCACTGTGACTGGCGCCATCTCCGGGTCCCGCAGGACCTTGTAGTTATTTTCCCCTTTCACTAGCAGGGAGCTCCGTCTCCTCTCAGGCTCCAGGTCGGGGCCTATTTTGTTCTTCAGGAAACAGTGTTTCCCTAAAAATGACCCTGTGAATGGTGCCTTTCAGTTTTCAATTTAAAAAGATAAATTTATAGATAATGCCTCAAAAATAAATTCTAGTTACAGGGCAAATGAGAGAACAGTTGTATGCTGGACTAGAAGTTTGGAGAGGGAGAGGGAGAGGTGGAAGAAAACATAGTGATGAATTAAGAGATATCCACAGTGACGGGCCAAAGTAGAGTTTTAAGGATATTATTTAAAGCTGTCGTTATAGGGACATCATGCTTGGCAGTATAGCATAGTTTTTCAGAGCATAGATTCTGCAACCAGATACTTGGATTTGAATTTTTATTCCATGGTTCTACTTGGAAAAATTGGAATTTTTATTCCATGGTTCTACTTGAAAAAATTGTTTAAATCTTGCTATTTTTAAAAAGAAAGTGAAAATAAAAATACAACTCACAAAGTTGTTCTGAAAGTAAAAATTGTTCTGAAAATAAAAATTAGAATAATGTCTGTCACATTAAAAGAGCTGCAGGAATGTTTTCAATGATGATACTAAAGGAAAAGTGGCAAGATCTGCCTTTTTTCACATGATTACTTGGAGTCTCACCCACATTATAGTGAACAACAAAATGTTCTTCATGTGGTAAACCATAATTCACACACTCATCTGCTGATGAAATTTTCTCCAATTTTCAACCATTAGAGGTGGATCTCTAGTGAACATTCACACACAAGGCTTTATATGAACATGGAATTTTATTTCCCTTATATTCAGGGTGCAAATCCTTAATCAAGGATATGGGGTACAAATATTTTTTTCTCATTCTTATTCTCTTAACAGTGTCTTCTGTTGAACAGGCATTTTTATATTTTATGATATACAATCTCAATCTTTTTTTCTTTTATGGGTTATTTTTTGATGTTGGGTTTACAAAATCTTTGCTAGAGTCACAAAGATTTTCTCTTAAATTTTATAGTTTTGGGTCTATGATAAATTTAAGTTGGTCCTTACATATGACTAGGTGTATTAAACAATTTTTTGCATATGTATTTAATTGTTCCAACACCATTTGTTGAAAGACTATTCTTTGTCTGCCAAATTGCCTTTGTATTTTTGTTAAATATCGGATTTTCAAATATATGTGGATCTACATATGGATTCTTTTATTTCACTGATATGTTTATCTTGATTCTAACACTATACACCTGATTAATCATATAAGAATTCTTGGAAAGTGTTTGTTGTCTTGTTCCTTTTCAATGTTTGGGCTATTAAGTGGTCTTTGCGTGTGTACATGAACTTTAGAATCAGCTTGTTGATTTCTACTATTAAAAAAAACCCTTCTGGGATTTTACACTGTGACTGTATTGGATCTATAGATTAATTCAGAATGAATTGACATCTTCACAATGTGGAGGCTTCTCACAGGAACAAGGAGTGTCTGTCTCATTTATTTAAGCCTTTAGTTTTTCTCAGCAGTGTTATTTTCAATGAACAAACCTTGCATATATTTCTTAGATGTGTTCTGTTCCTCTCTCCTGTTATGTGTTATTCTAAAATTTTCATTTTCCAATTATTTGATAGTACAGAAGTAACAAATTGATTTTTGTATAGTGGTTCTGTGTTCTGTAATCTTGCTAACTCACCTACTAGTTGTACATGGCTTTATTTTTGATAGACTCTCACTTTTTCTGCATTGATAATCAGGTCACTAGTAGAGAAAGACAGTTTTACCTCTAATTACCAAAACTGACTGCTTCTTTTCTCTTTTCTGGTTGCACTGGCAAGAGTCTTCATACAGTGTTGGATAGAAGTTCGAGAATTAACGTGCATGTTGTGTTCTTTCTTGTAGAGAGAGGATTCAGTATTTCATCTTTAAGTAGGGAGCTAGCTTTGCTTCTTGAAGGAGCACTCTATTATGTGGAGTAAGTTTCCATTTATTTCTAGTTTGGTATCAATTTTCATCAGGAACTGCTATTGGTTTTGTCAAGAAATTTTCTAAATGTAATGACATAAAATGGTTTTTCTTTTTAAATTTGTTAAAATAGTAAATTACATGGACTTTTACATGTCCAACCAACTGTGCATTGTTTAAGTAAATCTCTTTTAGTCATTACGCATTGCTATCTTTGTGTATTGTTGGATTTGATTTCATAATACAATAAAACCTTGGATTGCAAGTAACTTGTTCTATGAGAATTCCACAAGATGAGCAAACATTTCTCATAAAATTTAACTTGATAAATAAGCCATGTCTTGCAATATGAGTAGTAGATGAAGCTGAAGGTCACATGATCACAACTGAACTAGTGGCTCTTGTTCTCTCTCTCTGTTTGTGGGATTGTGGATGATCATTTCCCAACAGCAAGAGGTCGTGGGGGAGATCTCATCTACATGGAGAAAGAGAAACAAGTGGAGGAATCCCTCACTTCAAATGCGATGAAGGAGATGTGTAAAATATGGAAAACACCGCAAAATTTTGTAGAAAAGCACTACCTGAATAAGGCTGTCGCAGTGTGAGTGGTGAATCTGTTTAATGACAATACAAGGTCACATTTCCACAAAATTCTCAAAAGGAGGCAAAGCAAGTGTCACTGGATAGGGTCTTTGTTAACAGTGCATGGAACGAAAAGATTCTGTTGAGCCCACAGAGAGCGGTATTGGTGTGAGTAAATCTTACACAATAGCCGTCCTCTCTCTTACTTCTGTAACACCAATCACAGAGACTTTCCAAGGTAAGTGCAAGTTAAATGACTTTTCTTTATAATTTGTATTTTCTTTATTATTTTGTATTATGTCACAGTATTATAATCATTTTACATGAGCACAGTATTTTGGGGTGTGCAACAAATTATCTGAGGTTCCATTATTCCTTATGAGGAAACTCACTGTGATACACAAGGGCTTTGGATTACAAGCATGTTTCCAGAATGAAACCAAGGCCTTACAGTACATTGTTTTAAACTTTTTGAGTGTATATTTATAAAAGATATTGGTCTACAGCTTTGTTTCTTTTAATGCCATTATTTTGTTAGTACCCAGGCATCTAGATGGTAGCAGAGTGATACTGGCTTCATTACATATAATGAGTTGAGAAGCAATTCTCTCTCTTCATTTTTTTTGAAATACTTTGTGAGAATTGATATTATGTCTCCTTTAAATATCTGATGGAATTCTTCAAGAAATTATCTAAATTTGTAGCTTTTCTTTGTGGGAAAGTTTTTTATTAATCCACAAATCCAACTTTTTATGGGTATAGAATTGTGTATGCTATCTAGTTCACTTTACATGAGCTTTGGTCATTTATTTTTTAAGACATTAGTTTATTTCATCCAAGTGGCCATTTACTCTGAGAGAAATTTGCTCATCGTGTGCTATTTATTTGTTTGTACATGTTTGCAGCACATCATGTCCACGTTTCTTGTGTAGAATTGGTGCAAGTGCATAACACACCGCGATTCCTTTCTCACCTCTTTCTCCTCCGCCGCATTAAGTCTGTAGTGATGTCTCCGTGTTCACCCCTGACACTGGTTAACACCTTGCCTTTTTTTCCTCCCTGAGTAGTCTGGCTAGAAGCTTGTCATTTGTTTTGAACTTCTTTAACAGTCTATTTTTGGCCTCACTGATTTATCTTTACTGTTTTTTTAAGGCATATCCCATTGAATCCCACTTAGGTCCTCTTTCTCCTTACTTTGGGTTTCATTTTGTCTTTCTCTAGTTTCTTAAAGGAAGTTGGGGTCTCTGGTTTAAGAATTTTCTTCTTCATGAATTTCATCCTGAAGAGCTGTGGCATTCCACAAATCTTGACATCCTTTTTCCATTTTAAATTGGTTCAAACCTACTTTCTAATATTACTTTTGATTTCTTTTGTTAATCTATGAGTATTTAGAAGTATGTTATTTTGTTTATAAAAACGAGAATTTTCCAGAGAATTGTATACTATTGATTCTAATGTAATCCCATTAATAGTTAGAACTCCTAATTTCTTAGACTTGAATTCATTTGAATTAAAAAAATTTTTTTTGCAGTACCAGGGATCAAACTTAGGACCTTGCATTTGCCAGGCAGGCACTTATGCCACTGAGCTAAATCCCCTGCCCTCACTTGCATTTCTAGAGTTTTATTTTATGGTCTAAAATATGAAGCATACTGGTTAATGTTCCATATGCATTCAAGAAGAATGTGCATATAGCTATTTGGTAGGATGTTTTATAGCAGCTTTTTACTAACGTTGGTGGATAGTTTTGCTCTTCTGTATCTTTACTGAATTTTCTTAGATTATTGAGGGGAGGGTGTTAGTATTTTCATCTATGGTTGTAGATTAGCCTGTTGCTCTTTGCAGTTCTGTATTGATTTTTTTAAGGTATTTTGAATTCCTTTCATTAGATATGTAAACATTTAGGATTGTTATCTAGTCTTGTTCAATTTGCCCTTTTTCATTATAGAATGACCTTCTTTGTCCTTGGTGCTATTATTTATTCTGGTATGTACTTTGTCTTATATTAATACACTTACTTCTTCCTGCTGATTAACCTGTTTGGGCCATCATAACAAAATGGGACAGGCTGGGTGGCCTAAACAATAGAAATGTATTTTCTCACAGTTTTTTTTTTTTTTTTTTTTGTGGTAACACTAATTGAACCCAGGAGCTTGCACTTACCAGGCAGGTGCTTGTGCTGCTGAGGTACCTCCCCAGCCCTTGGCTTCCTTCTCACTGTGTCCTCATCTGGCCTTTTCTCCGTGTGCAGGAAGAGAGTAAGGAAGGGGGAGGTGTATTGTCTCTCACTCTTCTTGTAAGGACACAGGCCCTGTTGCATTAGGGGCGAGGGCTTCCACCTCTGTGACCACACTGAATCTTGTCTCCCTGCATCCCTCTTTCCAGTATGGCCACAGCCTGAGTTAGGGCTTCAATATATGAGTTTTTAGGGTACAAAATTCTGCTTATAGCACCATGGTGTATCTTTTCTATTGTTTTACATTTAACTTACTCTATTATTTATATTTAAATTGTAGTTTTAATAGGAATACTATACTTGTTGCCTCAAGGTTTGTGGTATAGATGTTTAATTTCTTATAATGTATGTTCAAAAGATGTTATTTTCCTATGTGTCATTGTATACACACAAACATATATATATGTGTATGTATGTGTGTGTATGTATATATATATATATATATATATATATATATATATATTTCATTGTATATATTACAGATAGTTTCCTTGCTATGTCTTCAGGTTTATAGCTTTTCTTCTGTGGGTTTTAACCTGCTGTTAATGTCATTCAGTATAATTTTTAAAATACTGAACATATTTTCCATTTCTAGAAGTTTGGTTTGTGTCCTTCTAAGATCTTCCACATCTCTACTGAACTTTGAAAATATATGATATACGATAATAGTTGTTTAATGTCCTTGTCAATTCTAACATCTCCTCAGATTTAGTTGGTTTCAATTAACTGATTACTTCTTATCCTAGTCCTATTCTGTTTCTTTGCCTTCCCGGTAGCTTCTTCATTGTACACTGGACCTGTGGGCATTTCTCTGTTTGGTGTTAGATTTTTAAATATGACTATAAATATCCTTCAGCTCTATGTGGGGATGCAGTTAAATTACTCACAAACTGCTTGTTTCAGGCCATACTTCTTGAGATTTGTAAGGTGAGGCCAAAGCAGTATTTAGTCTTGAGCTAACTTGGCCCCACTGCTGAGTACTCTACGCAATGACCCATGAATTGCCAGATTTTTTTCTATGACCACTGGGAATGGGCACTATTCCCAGCCCTATGTGAGAATTTGATACCATTGCCCCTAATTTTTAGGAAGATCCTTCTTGGGTTGTGGCTTGTTTTCTCATCTGCATGTGCTGGTGAGTAGTCCCATGAATACTTGAGACGAGTGCTTTACAGGTCTTGCCACCATATCTTCGTAAGTGCTCAAAAGGAGCATCTTCTTTAGCTGGTTAAAAACTTCAAACCTGCCTAGGACTAGGCAGCTATGTTCATTGTATTTCCTGTGTATGGCCCACCACTGCCAATAGTCAGGATGGGGTGGGGATAGGCTGGCAGTTCCTGCAAAATTCTTTGAATGGGCAATTAGAAATGTCAGTGGCCTTTTCTTTCTAGGGAATATCACTATTTAGGGTGAATTTTTCCTATATTTTATTTGGTTATATTAATTTAACTAACTTTTCTAGAATAGTTTTTTATGCATTATAAATATTTTTAAAAGAAAACAAAATGATGCCCACACAACACTACTATTTACACCACCCATTTCTTTTTCTGGCTGCCTGCCTGTGAGTTATGGGAAGACATAGCCAGAGAAGTGGGCATAGAGGCTTTCAAAGGCTTTTACTTGAGTGTGCAGTAGGGGTCTAAGACCAAGCCCACCCTCTCTCTACAGCACAACCATGTGTGTCTCCTCTCCAGGCGCAGCTGTGCCATGTGTCCCTCCTCCTCTGGCATCAGCGTCCTTAGGAACAAGGCGTTCCAGGGTTCAGTCTGGTCTCTTGTGCCTCACTTCATAGCCAGATTTTCTTCTCAGAATCCCACAGACTGAGCCCTTTAGGTTTTTCCCTCCTTCTTATTTGTACTGCCTCTTCCTGCTTCATGCTGTGTTTACCCCATATTTGTGCCATTTAAGTGAGTCCTGTTCGAGTTCTCCTGTGCTTTCTTTTCTTTTGGGTGGTGAAGGTGCCATTTACTGCTTCCATTTGTCTTGGATGCTACTACTCCCCCGGCTTCACTTCTGTTGTGGCTGGAGTCCGTTACTGTCTGTACATTCTTTTAAAGGTTTTCTCCTTTACTCAGTGAGGTGCTCTCGCCCCTTATTTCCCGTGCTTGCAGACATTAAGCAATTAACGAAACCTGAGACCGGGATGCCTGGTGGGTCCTTCTGTCCAACTGACCTCTGCCAGCCTCCCTCCTTCACTCCCAGTTGCTTTCCTGACCCTCTCTCTGCATCTGTCATGTCCAGTCTGTAATCCCTCTTCCTTCCTTCATGTACGTCTTAGAATTGCTAGAACAGACCTTACGCTTCCCATGCATTCAAGTATCTGTTGAATGAATGGATGTAGGAAGGCATGAATGGTTGGTTGGTTATCACCACTACCTCAAACCAAGCTGTTGATTCTTCACTTTGATATTAGCTCCTAGCAGCTGATCCAACTGGTTCAGCATTGTTTACTCTGAATATTTTTATTCAGTTTGCCTTACGTCATGCCCCATGCTGTCTTTTCTTATATTTTATCTGGTTATATTAACTTAACTAATTGTTCTAGAATATATTTACTTAGGCTTTAGAGATATTTTAAAACTAATCAGAGCAAAATGACACCCACCAAACGTCACTATTTGCACCAGTCATTCCATCTTCTGGCTGTCTGCCTCCGAGCTACAGGGAGACCTGGCCATGTTCACTCACAGGAAGGGTTGCTACTTCTGGGCTTCTGTGTCTATGTTATTTTTATTACCATGTGTGTTGATGTGTTTCTTTAAATATTTTGGAAACTCTTTATAGGTGTTTGAATAGTAAAACAATATTGATTAGCTAGGCACAGGGGGCACATCTATAATCCCAGTATTCAAGAGGTTGAACCAAAAGGATCGCTGCAAGTTCAGGCTAGTGTGGGCTACGTACTGATGGCCTGTCTCAAAAAAAAAAAAAAAAAAAAGCCTAGTGATGTAGCTTAGTGCAAAAGCTCTGGGTTTCATCCTCAGTACTGGAAAAAAAAATTTGACAAGTTGAAACTTTGAACTCTAATTTTCTTAAGACTTTAAGCTCACTTTATTAATTTTGATTTTATTTATAAAATAAGTGATTTTTATATAATTTTTAACAATCTCACTTTTTTGTCTTTTTGAGACAGGGTCTTACTATGCAGTTCAGGCTAGTCTTGAACTCACTTTGTAGCCCATGCTGGCCTCGAACTTATGATTCTCCTGCCTCAGTCTCCCAAGTGCTGAGATTATGGGTATGTGCCACCATGCCTGGCTCTTTTCACTTATTTTATTAATTCAATTTTGGCAGATTAAAATCTTCTAGTTATGGGAATAAGCCATCAATTAAATTCCTCTAGACTTTTAAAAACATTTATAATTTATCAAACTACTCAGATGCCTGACAAGCATCAAAATCAAAAGGTTTGTAAATCTCAACATTTCATCCCTAAAACCAAAATGGATCATAGCATTCAAATACTTTCTATCAACCTGATTGTATCAGTCAGAGTTTACTAGAGAAACAGATATAACACAAGATATACAAATGTACAAGAAATTACAAATTTGGCTTACAATGGTCAGCTACAGGATTGGATGAGGAAGTGTGCAGAGGGTGTCTGCACACTGGAGATTGAAGAGCCCAGCCTGGGCCTGGAGCTCACTGCAGTGTCTGTGCAAGTCCATATCAAAGGGCTGATGGGTCTGCGACGAAATGCTGATGAATCTACGACAAAGGTCGGAGAGCCAACACCAGAAGGCTGAAGAGTCCCAGGCGGAAGCCAAACAGTCTGCACCGGAAGCCAGGAGATCACCAAGCTGAAGGTGAAGACTGGAACTCCTCCGAAGAACCAGCAGCCAGTCTTTCCTCAATTCCTTTTTTTATGCAGTCTACCAGCTCTGGGGAGGTGGGAGTGGTCCTCTACACCCACACCCTCTGCATGCCTTCCTCTTGCACAGGTTTAGGATGAATACAAATAAGCACCCCAGCTCCCTTCTGAGTCACATAGTTAACCTTCTAAACTTCCCAAATTAACATAATAAACAACATCCCAGAAGGGGAAGGGCATGTCCTTTTCACCCCAAGATTTACAACTGCTGAGTTACTTAGCCAAACCTCTAGACTCCCCAAGTTGACACAATGTATCAACCATACACTGATTAAATCATCAAAACTTTACAATATAAGCTGAAGACTTTAAAATTACTTATAAATTTGAAATTGAAATCATGGAGTTAAACTGATTTTCTGTTAGTTTTTCTTAAACTTTGCATTTTCAATGTGCAAATTATACCTTGTCTTTCTAAATGTAATTGTATTAAATATTAGCAATACTATTGTGCAGTATTAATACTGTGGACCCAATTTATATCACAATCCTTATGTTTAATTTTAAGTCTTCCTGTCGTTGTAAAATCCCTCCCCAGTGGAAGGGAAGAGTTTTACCATCCAGATATGGCACTGTTACTGTCCAGAAAAGTTGCGATACAGTTACATGGCCGTGAATGAGGGGGCCATGAACTTCTGAGATGATTCCAGCCAAACCACAGACAGACACTGAGTATCATTCTGTTTGCTGTCTATTCCCAGCCGAGCAGCTGTCCGTTTGTTGGAACTGATTTGGCAGACTGTCTGCTGGCCATTTCAACTCCACTGCACCTTTACCTGAAGCTGTTGTAACATCTTAAAACATTTTGGGCAGACAGAATCACATACCCCATTTAGGTTGCTACACTTTGCAGTACTCACTTTAGATTTTTCATTTCTTCCGCATTTCCCTTAGTTGATAATGTAGTTATAAATTTAAAAATGCAATGAACTGAAAACGGAAGTAGAAAAAAAAAGGTAAACTATCTGCACAAACCATTGAAAGCTCACAGGAATTCATAGGTTCATAGAGTGGAATTAAGGAATTGATACAATCCAGTAACATGGGCAGGGATCCACCCCTACTCCCGGTCTCCAGCCTCTGTCTGTTTACCCTTGCTTTGCCTCTACCTCTAGGTTTTGGGTTAATTCTTAGTTTTGTTTCACAGGGTAGCAACAAAGCTCCAGCAAGCTCCAGAGTTTATGGTACTGACAGCTGGCATGCTCGGGTTATATTTCTTCATCTGGATCAGTCAACTGATTCATCATTGTTTGCCATGAATATTTTTATGCAGTTTGCCTTACTGCATGCTCAATGCAGTGCACATACCTCTCACTCTTTACAGGAACTACAGATGCGTCCGGGACTTCTGTGTTTATGTGGTTTTTCTTACAATGTGTGTTGGTAAGAACATTTTGGAAGTGGGGGCACAAGTTCATATACTTCCTGGCCAGTAAGTGAGGGGTACTGATTGGACCCTCGGGGTAACAAATCAACCCTTGTAGAGGGGGAGCAAGACTCCTCGATTGATAGACTCAAGAAAATCAGACAAAGTTGAGGAGCAGCAGCTCTCTGCAGTAAGTGATGCCAGACTAATAAATAAGTGGCAGATGCCCTCTGCAGTGCAGGATACATGCAGATGATTTTATGAGATTCATGTATATCAAGTCTTTTACTGCTCCTTCTGCCAGCCATAAACCTTGTCTGTCCCAAATGGAAAAGCATTTGGCCGCTGACTTAATTCAGTCTCGTCTCCCTTGGCACAGCACTATTTCATTTTTGTTTTGCTCAGCTCCAAATCTGTCTTCTGCTTTTCCTGGAACCGCTAACACATTATAGTCTTTATCCAAGTCATACAAGGTCTCCTGTATTTGTTTTTAATGTGGGGCCCTCATCAAGTTTTCCCAGAATTCTTTTCTCTTTCCTATAGACACATATTCTGTTTCCCAGATAAGCCAAATTCTTAGGGATTTGAGTTACTGAAAAGATTTTCCTTTAAGTGCATCCCAATTGATGCAATAATTTGGGTTCCAATGCATAATCTACAGTCAGCCACTTTTAAAATGGATCCTTCACATATTTCTCACGCAAAGGTCTTGTCTTTTTTATCCTTTTCGTTCTTTCTTTTCTTTTCTTGGTCAGGAGATGCAGAGCTGCCTCTGGTTTCCTGAGCTTCTGGAGCGATGAGGATGATGGCCATAGGCATGTACCAAGTTGGTGCTGGCGTTATTGTGCTGGGCACGTGTGTGTGATGCCTGCTTTAATCCTGACGGTGTGCCGAGGGTCACATGTCAGATTCTATTTTCATATAGAATGAAATAGGCGCAAATGGTGACTTACCCCGTGTCGTGCCGCCAGTGAGCAGACCAGCTGAGATCTGAAACCGGGTCATCCCAGCCCCGTCCTTTTCACTGTGGTTGGAGCTGTGGAGCTCTCACCTTCATTTCCATTTTCTTATTTCTCTTTGCTTGTCTTACTGATTTTCGTTTTCCTTTCCAGTCTGCTGCAATCTTTTGGTTTTTCTCCCTTATCTCTTACTGGGGTTCCATTTACCTGCCCCATAAAAAGCCTTCGGGAAAGGATTGTTGATGAAATATTTGTGATATCAACTTATTGAGCCCATACACCCATAGTGAGGGACATCTGATCCCTTTAGAAACCCTTGTCAGGAACAGTAGGAGTTGTTTTCTCATTTCACATATATGAAAATTATACACAGCAAATGAATAAATACGCAGACACCTGGGGTCAGTTCTGTCTGGGAAAGAGGTGCTCAGGGCCGTTGAACAGGTCACATCCAAACAGACTTTTGAAAACCCAGAAAAGTAATTAACAGGCTTGTTTCTCTTAGACTAAATTCCTAAGTCCTTCTGGTGGCCTGATCCCCTTTCTCCTGTGTCCTCTTCATCCTCTGGCATGACCGCACAGCCCAGGCTGCCCTGCAGGCAGGCTCTCTCTGCCCAGGCTTCGTCTTTGCTATTGCCTCTGCCTGAGGCCTCTCTCCCGAGAGTCCAGCCTGTCTTCTCTTCCTCTTTAGGTCATTGATCAAATATCTCCTTTGTACTGAGGCCTTTCTTGGGTACCCTATTAAATCTCAATCCTACTTCTTCTGCAATTCTTTTTCCCCTTCGTATTTTGCTTTTTGCCAAAAGAACTTAGCACTTACTACGTTAATACCATTACTTTTAATTTTCTGCTACAATTATGCTCTGCTAGGATAGGACTCTTACCTGATTTGTTCACTAGCACAGTCATTGCTCAATAAATATTCATGAACTGGATGAATAAATAAGTAAAGACATTTCTTCAGTCATTTATTCAACAGACATTGACCGTGTGGAAGATAAGCCAGCCTCTACCTCAAGGAGGGAGGACAATCAAAGCCCATTGCCAAAACGTGCAGTCAGGTGTACTGAATAAACACTAATGTAAAATAGCTGTCCTGATGGTTGTGCCATTGGAAAAACCCTGTCTGAGACACAGAAAGATCTATAAGCCAGGGTCAGCCAGGAGGACAAAGGTAAGGAATTCCAGAGACAGAATCGCTTCCCCTAGCCCAGCTTCAGGTGCTGCCTACTGTTGTCCAGGGACTCGGCAGGGCAGCTTACAAGTTAGCTAAGGACAGCTCTCAATTTATATGCAACTGATCTGTGTATTTTGGAGTATATTCCATTAAAATGCAGACACTAATATTGAAAGACAATCATTTAAAGTGCCTGCCAGTGTTTTATGTCTAATGCTAGAGCTCAGTTGGGGAGAAAATTAGGCAACCAAGGGAATAACATTGCTCTCCCTCGATTTTTAACAATGTGCCACCTGACATGGAATGCTTTTCAGTTCATTTGTTTGTTTGAAATTTAAATAAAATCATGGCTGGAAAATGTCTGTTAATTTAAAACCTTAGGAAAACCCCTAGATAAAGGAAAGGACTGTCACCGTCAATGTCAAGTTGGAGATTAAGTCATTTCTGAGTTACTTAAAATGCCATACTATCTCTGATAGTTTTACACATTTCCTCCAGCAAAGTACAGTCAGTACAATGCACAGTAATGCCACCAAAATTAAAGGAGGCGCTCATCCTGGAAACGCGACCCTCTTGCACACTAGAGATCCTGTCTGGGACAGGCAGGGGGTGGGCAAAGCTGTGGCCTGAAGAGCAGCAAGGATCAGCTCTATACTGTCAATTTATTCAAGATGAAAGTATTGAACAGATTGTCATTATTTTGGTGACCTATTTCAGATTAATTTATTGCAACATAGAAAAATAACCAGTCCTTCCATATACTTGGAAAGTGCCTACTGTTTTAAATATGTTCTAATTACAGCATTTATATGAATTCCAACTTAAAAATACAGCTTTTCAGGTAAATTAGCCTAGAGTCCAGGAGTAGCCTTTGTGTTGCAGTTACAAATACCCATCATGTGGGTGAAAAGCTAGCGAATTATAGCTCCATGTCTCAAATCCAGCTACCACCTGCTTTTCTGCAAATAAAATTTTATTGAAACACCGCCCAACCATTCAGTTCTGTGTCGTCTGTTGCCTGTCGCTCCTTTTATTCCAATTGCAGAGTTGAGATAGAGGTAGTTGGCCCACAAAGCTTAAGGTATTTGCTGTCTGGCCCTTTACAAAAAAAAAAAAGTTCTCCAACTCCCAATTCAGGAGAAGGAAGTTTCTATTATAAAGTCTACAGATGAGTTTACTTTTAAGCTATCCCGTTCTTCTAGGGTAGCCTTGATGATACTGTCACAATGAATTGCTCAAAAGTAGCAACATGGCTGTGTTATTGCATAGCATTCTGATTGTGAGCTTTTCCCCCGCGTGTTCACAAAAATATTGTTCTGTAGAATAGAATTATGACACAGTTTAGATAACGCAGAGCGAAGGCCGGTGGCGGGACTTTGCACACAGTGATACCGGGAAGTCCGAGAGGCGAATAAAGTGCGGGAGGGGTTGAAACTGACTGTATCTCCGTGGTGCATGTATTTCACAGCTGTGGTGCTGAGACAGATTGCTTGGAATGCCATGGGTAGGCTACGCCAGACAAAAATGAGAGCGTGAGGAAATTTTTCTAGTGAAAAATATTTTTCCTCACAAATTTGAAATGTTTTCCCTTCTATGTTATATTCTCTTTTCTCCTTTCAGAATAGTGTTGCTTCATTCTCTGCCAAAAGCTCCCCACTTCGGTCTCTGTTCAAAGGAAAATAAATACATTTCTTCACCTGGTTCACGTGGACCGTTCGACGAGCTTACTGTGGCTGTTGAAAGAAGTTGAAATAGAATTTTTCAGTAGCTTAAAATAGTAAAATTGCCAAACTCAGATGAATTTAATTTTTTCATTAATTAAAGGCAGAGATGTAAATAAGCAGAACAGTTCCAAAGCAGTGGAATATTCCCAGTCTGTGAACCGTAGTCGGCTTCTGGTCCCCACGACAGGAGGTGAGAGCCATGCTGTCCACTTAGGAGTACTGTGACCGAGCACAAGTCAGGCCTGCTTTTTAGGGGATGAAGAAGGTTTTCAACCAGCAGAATTTTTGAACAAGATCAGTCATCTCTCGTGACAGGGCTCCTCCGAGAAGACTGAACTGAGCTGTGAAGGCCATCTAAGCCTTGTGGGTGTGTAGGGGTGGGGGGGGGGTGCCCCACAGTCTATGGCTGTCAAAATCTCACCCCTGAGAATCTCATTGGAGACCTGGGATAGAGAAGGAAGTGAAAGTAAAATCAAGTATTTTTGCTACTACTTAAAACCTACCCTCAGAAAAAGCCTTGCAGGGGAAAGAATTGAAGCTCAAAGAGCCTCAGTCCAGGCTGGCAGGAGGTAAAATCCTGCTGTGCACATGGCAACTTTGGTCATCAGTAGGGGTCTCTCCAAAGTCAAGGTGCATGAGCCGCGTTCATTTCTGAAAAATATTCCCAGAGTGTTAAAAAAGTGAAAAACTACCAAGTGTTACAAATATTGGGGTGCATTTTTAAATATGTTATGTTTAAGAACTTAGTAATTTTAACATACATATTCAAGTAGGGGCAATGTGGTTGCTTTGCAAATGATTCACAGCACAGATAAGCAACATGGATGCAGGTGCCCTGTGGGCAGCGGGACCCAGATTTCAGACCAGGGAAGGAGGATTCTCAGTCCTGGAGAGCGTGTTGATGAACACACAACCTCATTTGGGAATGATACCGAACATGTGTATCTGAGGCTCCGTCTAAGCCAGAGGCTGAGCTAAGAGACTGTCACACTCCCTCCTCCAGCTTTCCGCCCGTCCTCACGGAGACTGGACTATTAGTATGCCAGGGTGACTGTGAGGAGGAGCGGGGAGGCGAGACAAGGGATGACAGGAGAATACATTGTATGCTTCTCCCCCAGAAAGTCTTTCAAGTGCTTGCTAGGTGCAGAGGGCAGAAGGTAGTGTCGTGGCTGAACTCACATGCAGAGCTCTTCCCTCCTTGAGCCACAGACTTCTGTATGCCTTCTTTTCTAGTCGGAGACCTCATTTGTGAGGGAGGCACTAGTCATTATGAGGACTTCAAGGACTTGCCCCATAGATATAAAATTATCAGAGCAGTGTTTTCCCGTATAGTGAGTAAACAGTACGAAAGTCCTGCCTTCGGAGAGCTTAACTTGCGTCCTCTTTGCGCATTTTGTTCTCCGTCTTGCCCCCTGCAGTCTGCTCGACCTCTAACAACTGCCTTGCAGTATCTCAAGGTATTTGGGAAAGTGTTACTGCAATGATGAGGAAGAAAACATTCGTCTGTAGTAAGGAAATTCTTAAAAGTTCATTTAACAAAGTATTCAACAAGCAGCAATATATGTGTTAAGCACTGTCCAGAGGTTGCCAATATTGTAGTGAATGAACACTCACAGGTAGGAAAAATATTGAAATATATTGAATTCATAAATTGTTTTGCATAATGTAAGTCACACAAGTAGCATGCAGGTCAGTAATAACGACACACCAGCACCCCAGATGCCACTCTGCACTTCCTTCCACTCCTCCAAGGGTAAATGCTATTCTGATTTCTAAAATTACATGTTACATTCACTTGCTATGTTTTACACAACATTGTCTTTATGGGATTTATTCTTTTTTGTGTGTTCATCTTCATTCCTCTGTATTTATTCCAATATATGAACATATCTTGATTTTTATGTCTGTTGTATTAATAATAGGTATTTGTGTGGTTTCCAGTTTGAGGATATTATAAATAATGGTGCAGTTAACATTCACATCTGTGCCATTTATTAAATATATGCATACTTTCCCGCTGCCTGCACAATTAGGAGTGACACTGCTCAGTATAAAGGATGAATATGTCCAGTATTATTGGACAGTATTGAACAGCTTTCCAAAGCAGTGGTAATAATGTACTATCTAGGCAGCAGACTGTGAAGATTTTGGTTCTCCGTATTGTCCATGTTTCCATTTTAGCCATTTTAGAAGGCACAGTATGTTGTGGTTCCTGCACTATGATTTTAAGCCATACTTCTCCAATGACTGGTACCTTTTCTTATGCTTATTTTCTTCGGTTGTGTTCGCTCGCAGCGTATACACTCTGACACATGCCCGTTTTTCTACTATCTCTCTTATTGCTTTGAAGGAAAGCATTATATATTTCAAATAAGATTGTTTTTTCAGATGTAGGTATTGAAAATCTCTTCTACCAGTCTATGACTTACATTTAAATGGTTTTGAAGAACTGGGTGCTTAATTTTGATGTAGTCCAATTGATCAATATTTCCCCTTTATCCCTGGTTGTTACTCTTAATATACTCTTCATATATCTTTGCCTGAGTCACTTCCCATGGAGGCATCTAACTCAAGGATGGAAAGTTGTTAGGCACCATGTTGCCTAGAATACCAGGCGATACTGCCAGCACAGCTAAAGGTGACCCTCAGAAACCAAAAGCAGACAGGTGTTTGCTTTGTGAAGACATGGTGGAATACACAAAGGTAAGTCCAGAGGTCTCTGGAAATGGCATTTCTATGATTTATTGTGAAAGGTGGGTGTCTTACCTTTCTCTCATTGCTGAGACAAAATACCTGACACCCGGAGGCAAAGGGAGAAAGATTTATTTAGCTCACAGTTTATAGAGGTTTCAGTCCATGATTGTGTGGCTCTGGCTTGGCAGAGGGGTATCACAGAGGAAACCGTTCATGACAAGAAGAAGACAGCAAAAGCAAATAAGCGAGGACCTTAACAGCACCTTTATGCTCCTTTATCTTACCCAGGATACTCAGGGTGGGCAGCACTCACAGCCTTAGTCCTAAGGCCCTTAATCCTTACATCACACCATGAACCAATCCTAGCGTCACACACCCTAGATCCAGCCACCTCTGAAAAAGCCCCACCTATGACCACATAAGGCTTTGGGGAGACAGGTAAACACAAGCCATAACAGTGACATATCACCTTTGGTACAGACAAATACACTTTGAGGAGATGGCGAGGTGCTCTGTGGACAGGAAGGAAACATCGTAGACCAGCAAAGGCATCGTGACCCTCAACACTCAGGCCCCATCTGACTTACTCTATTTCAGCTTCTCCCAGAGGTCAAATCTACAAAGCTAGGCGTTTCTATCCAAGATGTAGACAAAATGAACAAACAAGAATAACTGGCTGATGGTAGGCAGAGTTCCCACCGTGCCCCTAGAAAGCTTTCTCACTTATGAATCTGATGAGATGAAATGTCATTCACTGCTCTGATTATCTTCTGTTTGATGTAGAGCGGACCTGAAGACAGGAGGTAGTCTGGATGGGCCTGATTTAATCACAAGAGGTCTTCTCCCAGACAGCTTTTCCAGCTGGTGGTAGAAGTCAGAGAGATTTCAAAGAATAAAGGGGCATTAGCTTGAGGGAGGAGGCCGGATGAGAAGGAATTCAGGGAACCTTAAGGAGCTGAGAAAAGCTCCCTGCCAACAGACATCAAAGATACAGAGTCCTTAGTTCTACCACCACAGAGACTGAGTTCTGCCAATAAGCTGAGCCGCCTGGAAGTGATGTCTCATCGCCTGCTGCTGAGGACGTGACTCAGCTGACAGCTTGATCCCCACTTTGCAGTACCACGAATGGAGAGCTGAGAGTCTTCTAATCCCTGGAGCTGCCAGCCATTGAACAGATATGGTTAGAAGGAGCTAAGTATGTGGTGATTTATTACGCAGAGATAGAAAAATAAAAAACGTGGAATAATTTGGTAAAAAGCCACCCTATAATAAGGCAACAAACGTGAGGGAAGTGTAGAAGAATGTTTCATCCGTAATCTAAAGGGAAGGGGTGGGACAGAGAAATCCCTGAGCACTCCCTGGAAGAAAGATGGAGGAGAAACCAAAACACGGGGAAAAGATGAAGAGAAAGGGACCAGTGAGCAAAGCCTTGGGCCCGTCTCCCTATGGAGGCACGTGGGTCAAACAGAGCAAGCGTCTGGGGCCGCTACTGGGTTTGATTTCACAATTAACATGTGATCGTACTGTATCCACTTTGGAAGCGCGCTAGAAATTAAATGGTTCCTGGGTTGTATTCACGGTATCGCAGGCGCCCAGAAGCGCCATTAGAACTCTCCATGTTTCTTAGCGTGTTTTGGAGGGAAAAGCCTCTTTTGCTGCGTTTACTCCCCAAACTTACAGATCTGTGTGAGAGGGTGGGTGAAAATATTGTTGGAATTTTAAACAATTTGTTTGTAAGGTAACGCTGTTTATTAAAAATCCTGCATTCTGCACTATATATTCCATACAAAGGGCAGGACGAATCAGACAGGCTGTCGGTACGTGATGGGATGATGCGCTGGGCGCCTTTTGGATGGAGCCAAGGCTCAGAGCCGAGGCTAGATCTCATGACACCGCCTTGGGTTCCTTGTTTTTCTGTCTAGGGCCATCGCTTTCTGATGACATTCTTAGTTGTGGAAAAGAAACCTTGGCTGGCGTGAAAAATAGCCCGATTATTTTAAATTAACTCAGGGCCTTTAAAATAAACGACGGAATTCCTCACTGCCAGGTGCCTCAGACAGTTTTCTGTCATTGGGACAATATACCCAAGAAGCACCATTTAAAGGAGAAAGGATTTATTTTTGCTCAAGTTTCACCCCAGGGCCAGCTGGTTCCAAAGAAGAAACGTCAGCGCAGGAGGAGAGGGCAAAGGAGAACTTTTCAGCTCACGGCAGCCGGAAGAGAGTAGTGAGCGAAGAGCCACACGGCCCAAAGGTGTGCCCGGGGGTGCTGCTTCCGCCCGCTGCGCTGCACATTCAGCTAGGAAGGAGTCCGGGACTCATCCGCTGGTGAGGGCAGCACCACCTTGAACACATCGACTCTAGCTGGGAGCATTTCAGACCCAAACCTTAACACCGGGGAAGTGATCAGGCAACGCTTCAAGGAAGGCGCATACCTTTTTCTCGTCTCAAGCTCATGGATTGCACCATTCTGTTTTCTTTTCTTTTTGCTATGGGGAGGACACTAAAATTTCCTTTCATACTGGTGTTTTTATTGAAGCATAACAATATAAGTGTGGAGCTCAAGGAGATTTTGCAATACAAACGCCTATGAGGAGAGGCCTCTATTCAGGGCCCCTGGAAGTTCCAGGGACGCTTCTTCCCCAGCCAAGCTCTGCTCCATTCTTAATACATACATTTAATTTCTTTCAGAACGCTAAAATGTTTCTGAAGCAAAATGGAGTGCTATTTTAAAAAACGGGAGCAAAAAATATTCCAAGGTCATGGAAGTCTTTTTCTATTTTCTTTTTAAAAATTTTATGTTGTCCTTTGCACTTGGATGGTGATTCTTCTCAATTTAATTTTTGATGCAGTAGTGAGACCAGAAAACCATCCGTCCTTGGCCCAACAAGCTGGTATCTACATGTGGACCCCTTCCCTGCCAGATCCAGGACTTCTATTTTCATCTCCGGAGACTGTTAAAAACTCTCATTTTTTTTTAGAGGCTTATAACTTCTCTTTTTTAAACCTCAAATCCTGATTATGTCCCCAATTCAGCAAAAGTCCTGAAGAGAATTCCAGCTGTGTGTTTGAGCCCTCTCTTTCTATTTTAGGAATTTTCTGATTTCTCTGTCCCCAACTTCTGCCAGAACCCCAGTGGGCAGCCCCACTGGGAAGCAGCTGCTGGGGTCACTCAGGTCGCTTCTGCGAGGCCCCACGCTGTCCCCACACCCCTGTAGTTCTTTTCGCTTCAGCCATTCCCGCCACCCTCAGACAGGTGATTTCTCTTTTTCCCTTGGCCTTTTTGGTTTTGCTGGTCAGGAGTCCCAATTTGCCACCAGTTCCTCCACACTACCCCAAACCATAAATATATTTTTAATTGTAACTGAATAAAGTTTGGAGGAAAAGACCCAAGAGTGCTATTATAAGAGGTAATGTCAGGCATCTACTGCTCAGGAAGTCCTCTGTGGAGGCCACTGTAACATGTCCTCACCGTACCTGAGCCTTGAATGCTTAGCCCTACTTTCCCTAGCAGCCCCTCACTTGTAACAAGTGGCTTCGTTTCTCTGGATATCGTCTACGATTCTGGCATTTACGCTCTGTCATAAGAGCAGATCTTCTCAAGAGCTTTAAAGTTTTGGAACATAAGACATCCTCTGACCGATTTGGTTCATCTAAAAAGAGGCACCATAGAAATTTCCTTAACCTCTTTTAAATGCTATATGTATCCTTGAAAAACCAAGACAGAATTTCCATAGGGTCACAAGTGTCCAAGGCTGCCGAGATAGAATCCCTAAGGAAAGAATATTGAAAGCAAATTTCACTTTGCTTTTATGCAGTTTTTTCATGGTTGCTTCTATGTTCGCTGCAGCAGCTTGGGTAGGAACACAGGTTTATGCATGTTATCATTTATATAAAATGATATTGAAGCCATCAGTTAATACTACCATGGGGTTAAGGCTGAGCTCGACTTGGAGTTTAGTGTCCCAAGAAAGAGTGCAGCTCGGTATTGCTTTTCTCTTCATGCCTGAATTTGCACCTGGCAATGCCACGTGAGCCGGTCAGCAGCTTTCCCAAACAGAGGCAGGGACGGACTAGCACAGAGGTGGCCTGACTGGTCTTTATCCTTGGTGAGAAAGAGCCATGAGCTGTGGTTCCTGTCAGCTGCCTTCCGGCTAAGCAAACTTCACTGCAGTTTCTGTAGGGCAGCATGGACGTTAGAGATTCTGCATGATTATCTCTTTGGGAGAAAATATTGCATAAACAATGAGTTAAGGTTGCTCTTCTATTTTGGTCTTCGAGACAAGGTCTCACTATGCATTTCAGGCTGACCTTGAACTCACTTTGTAGACCAGGCTGATCTCGAACTCGCAGCAATCCTCCTGCCTCAGCCTCCCGAGTGCTGGGACTACAGGCATGCACTACCATGCCTGGCAGGTTGCTTTTTGAAGCAGGGCCAGAAGAAAATGAATACTGTCTAGGAGGAAATCAACACTCAGAGATAACCTCAGCTAATAGAGGATGTGGTTGCTCAAAAGATAAACGAGAGAGTGTAGAAGAATTACAATAGAAATGGAGGGAAATAGGGAAGCAACACAGCACAGGACGAGTCCAGAGGAAGCAGCTACTTGGGGACAAGCCAGGGAAAAGTGTAGGGAAAAAAATCAAATCCATAGCATTATGTGATGCTGGGAATCAGCAGGGGACATTGGACTCACCAGAAAAGCTTCTTCTCACAAGCTTGGACCTTGGCTTCCTCATTTAATGCTAGGTACCACCCTCTGGGAATTTTACTAAAGGGAAGGAGCAGAAATGGCACACGGAACAGAAAAGGGCCCCAAACAGAATGTAAAATCCCTGCAGGAAGTCTCTCAAGAGAGTCCTTTTCCTCTCCGTCCTTGGAGATTTCATCTCTTATTCCTGCGCATTTCCTCTCTGGTTTTTCTGCCCTGCTTTTCCATTCTTTTAAGGAAATGTTGCCTTTTGTTCACTTCTGATTACTTCTTCTTTTTTTTTTTCTGATTACTTCTTATTCTGTATCCAATTGCCATGAGGCATAGACATTAGAAATGTGGTGATATAAAAACAAAAGTGATGGTAAACATCTACCATTACACATTACATATCACCATATCATCTGCTGTGTAATACACCTCGTTCTACTCTATGTGCTCCTGTGTGTTAATAGTAATCTAGCAGTTGAGGATAAGTGTTTACCATTCTTGAGCATCTTCTTTATTTAATGTAAGATGCTAATGACTCTGGATGTGAGTTTGATATTGACATTTGATGGCTCACAGCACTTTTTCAGTCTTTTTTGCTTGTTTCCTTCCTTGTTTTATTTGACACAGGATCTCCCTCTGTTGCCCAGGCTGGCCTCAAATTCCTAGGCTCAAGCAGTCCTCTCCTCAGGCCCCTGGGTAGCTGAGACCTCAGGCCACAATACCCTGTACCTTGTTGCAAGCATTCAAACTCTAGGCTGGATCTCAGAATACCCATCCTCAAACCTGTAAAACTTATGTTACTATTATTTTGAAATAACTCCCCTGTGTTATAGTTCAAGGAAACTGTGGAGCAAATCGTCATCATAAATATAACAATTCCTGGTGCTCTGACAGCCCCTTGCAGTTGTTGCTTTAGGAATTTGCAAGCACCCTTCGAGCCAGGCAAACATCATGAAACATACAACGGGATGGGAGTTTAGTCCCGTGCCCTACAGCAAGTCAAAACCAAAGCTGGGGTTTTGAGGGAAATACCTTGTACCTGACCCTGGGCTTCCTGCACTGGGAAACAGAATGAAATAGGATGGGAAATTTATAAATTAGAATTGAGGAAGCATTTTAATCAGGTTTATATTTTTTTATTTTAAAGAGAATAAAAAATAACAAAATAACAACATAGACAAAAAACAATACAAAAGCAATAAGAACAATACAGGGCTTCAGAAGAAAATGATAGGAATTAACAGTGGCCATTATATTACATATTGCGATCTTCAACAAAGTTGCTCAGATCACCAGATGTAAGGATACAAGATTGATCAAACCATTAAAGAGAATAAAAAATAATAAAAAATACTAGAAATGATACAGAGCTTCACTAAACAAAATGGTAGAAATTCACCAATGGTTGTTATATTGCCTATTGCTGTCTTAAATTTAGTTGTGGGGATAACCAGATATAATCATGCAAAATTGGTCAAAAAAATTTAAGCATTAAATAGACATCAGCAGTACAGTTACCCCTGCTATCCTTCTATGTGCATATATTTAGTTTCCCTTCCTTCTTCCTTTCTTCTTTTCCTTTAGGTTTATATATTCTCTGATTAAGAGCTAATACTTCATAAGTAATGCCATTTAAAAGTAGTACTAATAAAGAACCATGTGGTTTTCGATAATTTTCTTCTTCATCTCTCAATTAAATTTGCCACAAAGACATAAGTTTTCATAGTTTTAGTACACAAGGGAAGAAAAATGAAACAATACAATTATGAAACTTGTCCTGTTCAAGTATAGATTTACGCTGACAGATTCCATACTGGTGATCATCTGCCCTTTTGGAAAGAATGAGAGATCAGTGAAGATGACATCTGTAATTTCCAGGAGTGTTTTAAGCTGCTACGAAATACCCTTAAAACAGACGGTATGCAATAGTGAGATAGAAGAAATTCAGATTCCCCGGTCTTATGCCGCAGGAAGGCAGGGCCAGTGGGAAGGCTGTGAGCTTTATCATCCAGACCAGAACCCAGAGGAGCACAGAGGTCTGAGGGCATCGAGGAGATGCGTTGCGTCAGGGTAAGGAATCTGGAACTGGGCCTGGTGATTGCTCACATGCTGTGTTGGCCCTCGGATGCGAGAGCAGGCACTGAAAGCAGCCTGCTTATGTCGAACATCACTGTTCAGCTTTCAGTGGTGTATTCTAGACTGCAGACGTGAGGTTCTGTGCACGTGTGCAACCCACAGCTCCCAGCACCAGGCTGTGTTTTGTGGAAAGAAAGCTGGATTTGAGGTCCAGTGAGTTGGATTTAAGCCCTGTCCTTGCTGACTGGCCCTCAGGGGGGCACTTGATCTTTTTGGGCCCCAGGTAAGTCTCTATACAAGAAGCTTAATGTTAAATATATCTCGGATCACTGTCATTCCAATTAAGGGAGATACTGGATCTAGCAGAAATATTTTGTAAACTACAAACTATAAGAGAAATATGAGTTACTGTTAACTAAACATTGATTGTTAATATCACTCCACAGCATGCATGTTGGTACCTTCTGGTCTGACCTACTTTTTGCTTTTACCACCTAACTCCAGCGAGATCTGTTCAAGATGCTACAAAATATATCTTGTCCCAGACCAGCTTCACAGGCTTGTGACCTGTCAGTTTCACACGCGCGCTTGCAGGCTCTACGCTGAGTTTAACGCTCTCCTCTCATCCCGAGACTCCTAGGAACTTCTGAGCGAGAGGCCTGCGTGTTCCTTTTGCACCGGGCCTACAAATTAGGTAAGCAGTGCTGCCTGTCAGTCTTTCTAGCTTATTACAAAATGCCTGATTTTAAATTCTCTGCAATTTGCTTCATGTCTCATGATCTGCTTTGAGTATCTCTATATAGTAAATAATTATAAATTCAAATTTTTGATTAAAACTGCCTATATGTATTTGGGATCTGGGTACATATTATAAATAAATTAGAATGTAAAATACTGATCCAATGATTCGGTCCTTCCTCTAGACACTGTAGATTCTGCTCTCCTGGAGGAAATCATTTTAATAACCTTCACAAAAGTACTTGGCACACTGTGGATTGTTAGTGGAAAGCACTGGACGTGTGAATTATATCATGTACATGACCAAGCATGTGGTGAATGTTTACATTAAAAATAAACGATTACAGGAAGGCACGCTGCCGTCAACCTCCCTCCAAACACACCTCCTTCCTCCAAACGTATTTGTCCCTTCGTTTCTGCCACTTTCTGAATCAGCTCTAGAAGTCCATTTTTAAGGGTATTTTTATGATGTGTGATCAAGACTACAGTGCCTGTTGCCGCCAAGTGCCATCAGTGCAGAGGCGGGTCCGCAGAAATGTCACAGCGCCCTTGCCCGCCTCGTCCCGCGGGCCCGGCGCCGTGAGACTTCTGGCTCTTCTGCAAACTCAAAAGGGTTTTTAGTGCAGCTAACGGGCTCCTAGAACTGCTTCAGAGAGTGGCAAGGGTAACAGTACCGGTGCGTTAGAAGGGAGGTGTTTTGAAGGGTATTAATGTCAGTCTGTCTTTTACTGTAATATATTTTTAAATGTAAATATTCACTATATCTTTCGATGATACCTCACAGAGTATATCAATCTACTGTAAGAGAAATTCCCTTTGGATCATTAAAAAGTCTTATAAATAATTTATGTTTTTATTTTATCCAATGTGATTTATAGTAGTTCAAGATATTTGACTTTAGCACACCAGTTGAGACTTTCTTCAAATTCTTACAATGCATCCCATTAAAACCTTAGTCTCTCTGGAGATATAAATGCAAATATATTTTATGTTTTATTCCTTGTTATAATACTGTTCTGTAAAATCTGATACTCTAAGCTCATTTAGTTTGTTTGACTTTCTCTGGATGTATCATTTGATAATAATCAGATAGTCAAATAATTTGTTTCTGAAGTTCTGGGGGTCAAACTTGAGACCTCATGCAAATGTTCTGCCGTTGAGCTATACCCCTAGTCCTCAAATATTTTCAAAATGCAATAATTTGTTTTCAGCAATATATGAGGATAATTTGCTTCAGCCATACATCTGGAAGCGGCAGGCATCTCTGCAAGGAGAGGCGGATAGTGGCAAACGAAGTATGTATTAACTACCTTATCGCTGCACACAAGCTTGCCATGCAGCATACCAGTCTAAGACAGCACTTGTCTTTCACGCTGCTTCCGAGGATTGGGAGCCTTAGAGCAGCTCAGCAAGTCGTTCTGGCTCAGAGTCTCCCAGGAAGTTGCAGTCAGGCTGTTGCATGGACCACAGGACAAGGGCAAGGGCTTCTGCTAGATTGAATTGCCCAAGAGGAGCAAGACGGAGGCCACAGCAGCTTGTATATTGTGACCCGGCCTCCAGAATGACACCTTCTCACTCTTCTAACATTGTGTTTGTTACAAAGACCAGCACTGATCCAGTGTGGCAGGGAACTCCTCAAGGGTGTGAATATTGGGACAGAGGAATGACTGGGATTATTTTGGAGCCTAACTAGGTGGCCATCAGTCTGTTCCTGAGTTCTTCCTGAATCGTGCCACTGATGAGGGGCAATGCAAAGGTTTGGCTTCTTGGAAACCCTACGCAGCAGTCTGAAGACAGGAGCAGTCAGACTCACGTTAACTTTCAAGTTCAGTATACCTCCCCAGATCCTGAGCTGGAGGGTCCGCTGCACACCCAGAGAAAAAGCGGCATCCATGTCAAGGGGACCCCATGAAGCGGCAAAGTCACTTCTTGCTGTGTTAAGTCCACCGCTCAAGAGTCCAGGCTGTCTCAGAGAGACATAAGTAGAAAACAGTGTGGTGCAGTACGAAGCCAGCAGCAGAAAGTACACATCAAGTGAATCTAGGCTTCATGCCGCTAAGGGATAGGTGTGGAGAACGGAAGACAGATGGTACAGAGCTGTCAAAGGCCAGAAGTAGGACACCGTCCTCAGAATGAAAAGTCAGGGTGCTGACTGAGAAGCCTGGCTGCCCTGTGTGAGCACAGCTCTATCTAGGGTGGGGCATGAGCGCCCCACTCCTCTCCCCCTGGAGAAATGAGCGGAAGCAGTGGAAGGGAAGCAAAGGGCATAGGCATTTCTCAGAGAACTGCCGTTTGCAGTGCACTTGTCCTGGTTTAGCTGTGACCCCACATGACTGGGAGAAGTGTCGGGTTCTCGTCACAGAACTAGGTTTCGAACCCAAGGTTGCTTGCTTCCAAAGCACACTCTGTTTTCACAAGACACTGCTGAGATGGCCAGGTTGGAACAGACAGTACTTCCTGGTGACTCAGCTGGGAGGACGGAAGGAGGACACGGTGTAAGCAGCACTGAGCCACTGAATCAGCTTCCGCGTTTCTATCCACGGTTCTGCAAGACAGACTTCGATCCTCATAAAGGCACAGCTGTTCACAGCTCCAACCTCACCCTGAATCTCAGGACTCATACAATAGGCGTGTGATGCCTTGGGAGTATTCACAAGGGGAGGGGAAAGAACTGGGGAGAAGGCTCCCTCACGCTCCTTACCAATGGCAGCTGCATGCGGTTCAGCCGTCCTGAAGATTAGAAGAATCATTGCCCTCATTGTGGTGAGTGCGGCAGTGTAAAGAAGAGGTGACAGTTATGTACAGAGAAGACTGAAGGAAGGACCACATCACTCTGTAGAAATTAAAACCAGAGAGTTACCTGATGCCTAGTGCTCTGTGGACAAGGCTGGACAGCCAGCTTCAAATTCTGCTCCACCCTTAGATTTGTAACTTGCATCCGCAGCACGGACAAGCTCGGGTCTCACCTGGGCAATGTGATGACAACGCCTGCCTCACTAGGATGTTGTATTAGTGTGATATCTTTGTTACCATGCGTAGCACAGAGGGGGTGCTGTATAAACTTAAGCATATTATTTTAGGTTCTGTAGAGCAATGGCACACACGCATATGAAGGAGTTTATTACATTGGTTTACATAGTCAGAAGCTGAACAGCCCCTAAATTACTGTCTTCAAGGTAACTGAATTAAGAAAATCCATAGCTGCTCAGTCCGTGAAGCTGGAAGTCTCAGGACAAGAGTGATGGGGGATGCAGCCCCAGCCCCAGAACAAAGGCCTGGGAGCCTCTAGAGAGCCCTGAGGACAGGCCTGTGCTCAGAGGCCTCAGAACCTGGAGTATCCGGGGGCAAAGAGCTGAAAGTGCTCACAGGAGCTTCCCATCCTCTGCTTTTTTTATATCCAGGCCTCAGCCTACCGGATGACGCTGCGGCATTCAACACAGGTCTCCCCAGTGGTTCGCTGGCCCACACGCCAGTCATCCCTGGATACCGCTTCACGAGATGTACCCGGGAGAGTGCTTTACCAGTTTTCTGGGAGTCTCTCAAACCAGTCAAGCAGACAACCAAGGTTGACCTTCACCTGTAGTTGTTTTTATTAACGTCAGTTATTTTATTCCAACAGAAGATTTCTATAGAGTACAGCTATGTTCAGCACAGACTAAAAGTACAGCCCTGCGTTGTTAGGTGGACGCCTCATGATGGTAAGGTACCCATGCAAACGAGCAGGCTGGCGTCCTTAGTCACTCTGCATGTCGTGGTGTGGGAAGCAGTTATGCACCGGACAATTGCTGTGAACGTTCCCAGAGATGCACAAGAGAACGAAGAGTAATTTAAAATAATATTATCTTCTGCTTCAAATGATAGCAAGCTAGAGGAAAGTGGGGTTATAATGATGAGCTGTTGGGGTGCGGGGTGGGCATGGTAAGACAGATGCCCAGTGCTCCGGGGGATTTGAAGTCAGTGTGTGACAAATACGCACTGAGCACGTTATCCTCGGGGCTCCCCTCGAGCCATCAGGGTGCCGGTGCTACAAAGGAAGACGGAGGAACACAGGGTTTCTGCCCCCGGGGAGATGCTTTTCCCGGACCATCCATGCTGGCAACGAGGCTGCCACAATTTCACTCCTGACATTTCCTGGTTATTTAACTTTCGCCGCAGCACAGACTGCCCAGGTCTAGTGCTTAGTGGGAGACAGAGAATTAATTAAAGTCTCTTCATGCTGTTATTCATCACTGTCCTACGATTTGCACAGTGAGGCCGAGTCATCAAAGAAAGCCAGACTTTGCTCAGGGGAAAGCCTGCGTGCTGGGAGGAGAGAGACTCCAGCCTCAGGAGAAAAGTCCCGGAGGGAAGGGCTCTGGAGTGCCAGGGTCACCTAGCCTGGGTTCTCCACAGAACTTGCCTCTGGGGAAAGGGCAGGGGATGTCCGGGGGGATTGAGTGCAAGGGGCGTTTGTTCAGCCAAAAGGAATCCTGAATAGCTTGCTTTTCACTGTATATGTGGAACTAAACAGCCTGTTCCTTTTGTGAAGCTGATAGATAGATAGATGGATGGATGCCAGATAGATAAAACCACAAACTTCCTGGAGAAGCAAGATTGACAGTCTCAGAAATAGTTCCGAATTATGTCTGTGTATTTTAGACATTTAGGTTTAAAGTCAAGGTAGCAAATATATATAGTTTCTTCTGTTATGTAAGATTACATTTTGTCAAACAAAATTTGTGTGCTAAGTTACATGTGGTGGGTTCAGATACAACCTTTATTTACCAGACTTATGAACATATGGTATAAAATGTGTCTAAACTGATTATGGTGGGTACCTGGGTCATCCGTTTTCACCTTTGCTGTCACTTTTCTAGTGTTTGATTATGGAGGCCAGGAGATCCCCTTGAAAATTCCCTCAACTTAGAGGTGGTCCCCACTCTGCCTACCTTATAGGCATTTTTTTTTTTGTTTTGTGTTTGTTTTGCTTTGTTTTGTCTGAGATTGATTCTTGCTATGTGGTAGGTAAATAGGCCCTGAATTTATCATGTAGTACAGGCTGACCTCAAACTTGGTAATCCTCCTGAGGTGCTGGGATTACAGGCATGGACCACTATGCCAGGCTAGGCATTTTAGAAGAAAGCATAGCAAAGAGAAAGCCCAGTGCTAGCCCAGGATAGATGCATTTAGTTCTCTAGTCTACATTTTTTATATATTAGAATCTCTGGAACGATAATATGTGTTTAAGCAAAAACACAGGAATTAAAGATTGGAGAATAACTCATTTGTTTGCTCAAATGAACAAACCATCAGATAATTTCAACCACAAAAATCATCTTCTCTCTGGCAGGTTTATTTATCTGAGCACCTGGATCATGCTGTGGCCTTTTTGTCTCACCTTGTCAAAGTAACACTAATTTAATGGTGTTCAAATGACTTGAATATTTGCTTGCTCTACTGCACATTATGTCCAGAGCAAAGGTGAGGCCATGATAGTACTCTAAAATTTTTTAAAACCAACAGCTGATCATCCCGTAAATGCAAAACATTTCAAAAATATATAGTAAGAAAATGAATAGATGTCATGTTTAGATCAAATGAACTATCCTGGGAGAATTTTACAAATGGAGGTTGGAGAAGTGAGAAATTTTAAATATTTTCTTTCAAAGTGAGAATATGTGCTTAACACATCTTACCAGGATTTATAAATGCGGTTTGGGAGGTAGAGCTGCCACCTCTGGTGGCACTGACTGTCTGTCCTTAGAGATGGTCCTTGAGGGCTGCATGAGACTCCTTTCCAGTTTTTCTGCAGGACTTAAGTAGGGTGGCTTGAAGAGAGTGAACCCCACCTGGTGATACTTGTACATTAGGACCGTGGCCAGTCCCTAAAGATAATTGCTTTGTGTTCAGGGAGAAAAGGCTTCTCTAATCTCCCTGTGGCTAGGCCAGGTCTTGTGATGTTGGTCATTGGAATGTGGCAGCTTCTAGCACCTTCCCTAAGAGACCACTCTGCATGTCCTTAACTCCTCTTTCCAGCTGTGGTCTGGAACGTGGGCTTCTCTGGAGGTGAGCGAGAGGGAAGCCAATTGCCATGTCAACTACAAGTTTCTCAGGACTCTTGATATCACTTAGGTGAAAGACAAATATGTTTCTATCTTGTTTAAGCAACTGTTATATCAGGTAAAGGGCGGGACTTAGTGTTTTTGTTTCGTTTTGTCCAAAAATTTGAATGTAGAGGCGGCAAGACAGAGATACAGACCCTTGGTAGGCACGCAGGAGAGACAGTTTGCTTGTCATTTAATTCCTGAGATTCTAAAGCAGATTCTTGATCAAAGTCAGTGGGTAATCCCAGGTTACTCACAAATCTGCAGGAGCACACCACCGATGGCAGCTCTTAAGAATTCATATTAAAGAGTAACATGCCACTAGCTCCTTACATTTATTTTCTCTTTTTCTTTATAAAACTCATGAAGACAACTTCACGGAATCCATAAGGGGCACGCCCCATTCTGGCTTGTTATCTCTGAGGGAAGGAAGGGGATGTTAGCAATGATGCAAATAGTCTAAGCAAATATCCCTTAAAATGGTCGGAAGAAAGATGAAAGAACCCAAGATTCTGTTATGATCTCAGAATTATTATCAAGATTTATAGAGACAGAGGATGGGAAAGGTACAGACCTTATTCAGATAAGACAAGCTCAACAAAGAGTGGCGCCATTATGGCAGAACCCCAGCACCTGGGGCTGGCTCGTCCTTGTGCCCAGGAGCGCCGTGCGTAACCGTGTAAGTTGAATATTGCTGTCTGAGTTCTTGCAAACTGTTTGCTCATCACTGGAACTGTCAACCGGAATTGACACCTCATCTTTGAGGAGGCGCCTGCCTTCTGCTTCGCTTCATTGAGCACAGGGCCAGCAAACCGCAGCTGAAGGAGCTCGTCATAGTCAGGGATGAGAATGCTACTTATATTTTTAAATGCTTCAGAAATTAAGAGAAAAATAGCTTTTTGTGACAAGAAAATTGTAAGAAACCAACATCTCAGTGTCTATAAATAAAGGTATGTTTGAACATCGCCATGCCTGCTCGTTTACGCACTGTGCATGACTGTTTTCATAGGACACATGGCACGGCCTGCATGGCCTCCAAAACCAGAAGTGGTTATTATCTAGCTTGGTCTTGAGGAAGTTTGCCAACCTCAGACAGTATCTCAGAGCAAGACAGACGCAGTGATGCACTGTGCGTCATAACTAATGAGCCGATTTCATTTGCTACCAAGCTCCACGCACTGTCATTTTCTGGACAGGTGTGACGTGTTCCTGTCCGGGTTGCAGGGACTTCATTAGTGGGACTTTTATAACGAGGAACGGCGGGCGTGCTGTTACCTCCCTTTTCTGTTCCACTCGAGCCTGAGAGTTCATTTGTGAAAGTGCTGTTTGGACCCACAAATCAGGTAAAAAGTCCACAAAAAGCATACAGCATGACACAGCAAATTTTTTCCATAAAAAAACAGTGAATCAGTCCATTATCTGGCCCTATAGAAACCGTCAAGATAGGTGAGCTTATTTCTTAAAACGTTTATTTTTGTCTATACTGGGAAGTCCAGGACTGAAGGGCTACATCTCCCGATAGCCTTCTTGCTACCAGAGTCTCAGGGTGGCACAGGGAATTACACAGCAAGAGGCAGAGTAAGCGTGTGTGGTTGTGTGCATGCGTGTGTGTGTGTTCTGGTCTCTTGCCTTTTTCATATAAAGTCTCCAGTGTGGGAATCTGCTGGGTTCTTGCTGCACCCCAGGAAGGAAGAGCGGTGAGAATGAGGAAAAAATAGACGAGAGACAAAAGGCGGGGGTCAGGCGGGGGTCCCCTCTCTCAGCAGACCTGCCCAAGAGCGGTAGAGCATTTATTTATACCCTCAAGAGGTTGGCTGATTTCAGCCTCACTCCCCAGCAATCAGTTAACAAGCTACGATGGCTTGTTTATGTGCGGATTCCCATGTTCTCAGGCTTGCTTCATCTTGTGCATGTAATTACTTTCCAGCTTCCACGTCTCCCAACACACTAGTATTCCTTTTTCTTTTTTCTGGTACCAGGAGTCAAACTCAGGACCTTGCACTTGCCAGGCAGGCGCTTTTGCTGCCAAGCTGCACCCCCGGGCCCCCAGGATTCAATCATGGGAGCTCTACCCTGATGACCTTATCCCATACGAACCACTTCCAAAGGCCTCACCTCCAACCATTAGAGTTAGGTAAGGTTCTGCCCTCTGCATACCTCACAGTCGGGGTTAAATTTCAGCGAGCACTCGGAGGATACATTTGAGTGAAATAACAAGGGTCAGCAGCAGGCATAGACAGTCACACATTCTCCACACTAGACCATAAATACTGTCCTGTTGGTGTGCCCTGGAATCCTTGTAGCACCTGGTAATTCTGCCGTAGTAGGCCAAAGGCACTCGTAGCCAGTACGCAACAAGTACGCAGGGCTGTCTGAGCTAAGCTTTATTAATAAATATTACAAGTTGAATTTCACACAATTTTCCCATGTTACGATACGTTATACTTGTGTGACTTTCCCCCCACAACCATTCAAATGTCCCCAAACCATCTCAGTTCATAAGCTACAGAAAAGCAAATAGAGGATCACAGTGGCCTGCAGATAGTAGTTTGTCTGCCCTTGTTCTGGCGGAAAGAGAAGACTCAGTATGTGAAGAATGTGTGACTGTCTATGCCTGCTGCTGACCCTTGTTATTTCACTCCACGGATCAGTTCTTAAGTGACGATGACGACAGTGATAAGCACAAGTGCTGCCATTTATTTGGTAGCTGTTTTCTGCCAATGAGAGAATAATTCTTTCCTGCTTTTCTTTATCGTTCAGCTGACCAGCGTGTTCCTTCAGCCTAGCTCTTATCCATGAGCCTCTTTAATTACTTAGAGAAACACTTTCCGGTATTACTTTTCCCATTTCAGCCTTGCATAAAAGACCATGTAAGGTCAACCCCCCCCCCCATTTGCAGATGAGAAAACAGAGGCCCAATGGTATTAAATATATCTCGGTGGGCTTTGACTCAAGACCCAGAGAAGGTACAGAAAGATAAGAGAGCGGGCGAGTAAAGAGGGAAAAAGCAGAGGGTGGGAGAGGGAGGCAAATCATAAAAGCCGCCACCTCCAGAGCCCTCCCCGGCTGTGAGCTCCCTCCAACCCCGGACAGGGCTTTTCCAGTTCTCTGTGGGATATTTTTATCGTGACGTCCCGCTGGATCTCAGGGTGAGCATGGCCTGAGTCGCTTTGTCTCCCTCTAACTTTATTTATGTTTCATAATCAAGAGTAGGTATTTTCTCTTTTTTTTTCATTTAGAGATAGTTAAAAACTATACAGAATTTGAAAACAAGGCGCTAGAAAATTAACAGTGGTCAGGACCTTCGGCACGTCCCTGTCTGTCGATAATACGGCCAAGCTGCAGGCAACTGCATCGTACTTGATTCCTCCCTCTTTTTCGCTCTTAATCTTTCTGGGTTTAGTTTGAAATTGTCCTGGGGTCAGCGTTCCCCTAGCACTCTCTAAACTGCCGCTAGTCCACTGTTCCGGCCAGCCCTCCATATGGCGGTCAGGACCCTACTCCCAACTCCAACACATCCTCCCTGTAGCGCATCTTCCTCCCCAGGGATTCTCCCGCTCAGAACTGAACACCAGGCTGTCCCCCCTCACCACAGAAGAAGCCATCTCTGGTCAGAAGACCCAGCCCTCCAGGATTTGCTCTGATTTTCTACAAAATTCTCAGCATCTGTGCCTCAATTGCTGGTATCTCTGGTTCCCTCCACCTAAACTGCCAGGCTCTTCTTTATATTTTTAAATCCTAGGGATGTTTCAAGGTCTAGTATAAATATGTCCTTCTCCAGGAAGGCTTGAGCTGAACATAATCTTTGCCATCTTACGAACTTCCACAGTGCTTGTCCCTGTGTTTGCATTACTAGTCATCCTTTGCCTTCCTTGTGTTATGTTTGTACATATTCATCATTTGTATGAACTGCACCGTGAGTCCCAGGCAGAGTCCCAAACAATGAGCAGTGTCTGGAGATGATTTTGGTTGTTACAAATCGGGCCTGGGGTGCTATTAGCAGCTAGGAGTTTCAGGCTAGAGATACATACTACTAAATGTCATGCAATGCACTGAACAACACCCCACCCCAGTACAGAAATGTTAATGGATGCAAGATCAAGGAACTCTGCACTGGACTGTAAATTCTTGGTGAAAGGATGTCATAACCAATTCTTCTGTTTCCTGTAATTCTTCACTCACTCATATATGGTCATTGCTAAGTACTTTCTGAATTAATGAAAAAGAGTTTTGGAAGAAAATGCACAGTCATAAGGGATAACATACAATATCGCCTCACACTGGCATGTGGGCATATGTATACATTACAACTGCACAGGTCTATGAACATTCAGGGTTCAACAGTGTCTACAGGTTTCATTGTCACACTGCGCAGACAGTACGACTTCTGCTGCAGAGGGACCTCCTGAGCAGTGCTAATCTGATGATTCAAGTTCTTGAAAAAGCCTTTCAAGACAAACTACACCTTCTATAAAATGATGCTTCATTTTTCTTATGGCTTTTTCACACTTTAGGCAACTGCCTTGATTCTGAGTGAGTTGGATGACTAAGCAAAATGACGTCATCACGTCCTGCAAACTTGGCCTCCCTGCCTACCAAAGCCTGCGGTTAAACCATCCCAGACAGACTCACATTTGAAGACTTTCCTAGACTCTGTTTCTCAAGTTACCTTTACTCAGATAATGTTAAATGTCCCTTATATTTAAAAGAAGAAATAAATCCCTGTTCAGTTTTCTTTTTTCTGTTTTTTTTTTTTTGTGTTTTTTTTTTGTCTTTCTGAGACAGGGTCTCACTATGCAGTTCAGGCTGGCCTTGAGCTCACTTTGTAGCCCAGGCTGGTCTTGAACTCACAACAATCCTCCTGCCTCAGCCTCCTGAGTTCTGGGATTACAGGCGTGCACCACCAAGCCCAGCCCTGTTCAGTTTTCTGATGGCTTTCCCTCGCAAGAATTTAAGCTTGTTTCTTAATTAATTGCTTCTTTAAAACGGAGAGCCGTTCAAGGTGGTATAGCACAAGTAACAGTGACAAGGACTAAATTTTTCTCATCTGTAAAGCACCTGTACCTTCCACATGTTTACCTTTTCCTAAGTTAACAGTGTAACTTCTTCTATGTCCTTCAGGGCTGCAACTCCAGGGTCTTCCGTTCTTCCATTCTCCTCCCCTTTAGTGTTTGTTCCTTGCCATCTGCTCCTTGGCGATGGCAGAAGAAACACTTGCTACTCATTTTTGCCAGGTCCTGGCTTTAAGTGATAATGACCTTTAGGTTTGGGGGTAATGTAGAGCTTTTCTATCCTCTTATCTATTACCATAAAATACTATAAGTTTGGGAAAATCTGAATTTGTTAAATAATTTTCCAACTCTCAGATCTTATTTCTCTGCTGTGAAATCCTTTTCCCGGTTGCTTCTTGCATGTAATAAGAAATAAATAAAAATAGCTGTTTCTTATATAAGACAACAAACTAGAGAATAACATAGGTAAGAGTCCATGATGTAAAGAGCTTTTATTGCAAGGATTAACTGTAAGAATTTCTCACCTTCATAAATACTATGAATTCTGAGAAGTATCATTGAGGTTTGCATGTGAAAACATAGATAATATGTAAAAACTTGCTACCAAATAGCCAGTGGTTTATCCAGTGAATCATGGTGGCTTCGATCTCCAATATGAACTCACAGTCCCTCCAAAGTGAGAGGTCTGCTCCCGGGTGTGGCTGGGGAAGCCTGCCTATGACCGAGAGTCGCGGGGTGGGGTGCTACTGCTGAGCACCATGTGGGAGTTGCAGCCAATGTAAAAAGTCAATGACTTGAGGAGGAGCCAGCTGATATGTTTTTTACTCACATCTGCAAAATAATATTTACTAAACTTGATTTTGATTTGATTCTCTTAAAAATATATTATGATCAACACCAAGGAAGGCTTGTTGGCTCTTATTTCACAGAGCCTCTGGTTGAAGGTGCCCGTATTCTATGTGCAGAGGGGGCCATTTCCCAAATACTGCTGCGTACTTCATAGCGCTTTGCACACACTCTCATGTAACATTCGGAGCAGCCTGATGAGATAGCATCTGTTATGACTCCCATCCTACAGAAGCAGAAGCTGAGGTTTGCCCAAGTTCACATGTCTAAGTAGCTCCAAGGCCAGATATGTGTTTGAGTTCATGTGTAACTCTAGAGCCCATGTTTATGGAGGGTGTTCAGTACCCTCCATCTTGCACCAGGAAAATAGCAGTATACGCTATTAGATTCTCTGGAGTCCCTTAAAAGTACCTGAAAGTGTTGTGAACTTAAGACTCTATAAGGAGAGGAGAAATAAGAATTGAGGTAAACTAAACTTGTGTTATCAAGTGATTTGTGCACAACTGTGATAGTTTATTAAAATACATGTACCTCTACATATATCATATACATGTTATACATAAGTTTCTTTACATATATAAAAATATATTTCATGCTACAAGCCCAAGTGTTTGGTTCAAATCTTAGCACTGTCATTTCACATTTGTCCTTGGAAAGGTTCTTAAAATTTCTAACCATTCTCATTTCCTCTGTGTAATGGGGGTAATAATGGGATTTATTCCACTGGGTTGTTATTGTGGCAATTATACGAGATAATTCTCTGAAGTGTGATAAAATAGAAATAATTTTACCAGCTGGCACTAGAGTTATACTGAGAGATAAAACTGTCTGTGTAGGAAAATAATTTACCAAGCTGCTTGAGACGGGGCTGGGGATGAGGGATGCATAAAGTAAGGGAACAATAGAAATGATAAACTTTGCTGCACACAGAAGAAACAGAATTTGAGGAAGGCAGAGAGGGGCAGAGAAGAGAGGAAGCAGGGAGAGTGGAAGAGGACACTGGGCGCCTCGGGAGAAAGCACCAAGAGAAGGAGTCTTTCAGGTGAAGAGGCCGAGAGTGCCAAGAAGGGCGTCGGTGTCCACTGCCGCTGTCAGATTTTCTGTCTCCGGGTCGCGCACGGCCTCCAATGCTGGGAGCCTCCAGAAAGGTCCCGGGCACACACGTGCGTATTGCCGAGTGGCTTGACCGGAAAGGCAAAGAGAGAGGCCACGCCCCTCATCCGGGAAGAGGGCACCCAGATAATATGATACATATATAACTTTTTTTGTCTTTTTGAGACAGGGTCTCGCTATGCAGTTCAGGCTGGCCTTGAGCTCACTTTATAGCCCAGGCTGGTCTCAGACTTGCAGTGATCCTCTTGCCTCAACCTCCCGAGTGCTGGGATTATAGGCATGCGCCACCCACTCGGCTGCCTGTATAACTTTTATATACAAGTAATTAATTATCGTGCCTGTCATGGCCACTACGGTGTCAGACCCACAAGGACAGAGAAAGTAGGTTCAGTGACAGGACTTCTCCAAGAGTTGTGTCTGGTGCCTGGCGAGGGCTCAGTATGTGTTGGATAAATGAACCTGGGAGGTTAGAACACAAGCTGTAACGAGATGATTAGCGCTCCTGCTGGTTTTCTGTGTTTGTGCTTAAGTCCACACATCCTCAATATTTCTTTGTTTCACCAGTGACGAGTCTTGGCCCCCGCAAACGCATTTGTATTCATTGTTTGGTGCTCTGAAATGCGCATTAATTCGAAGGCAGCGTCCCATCTCGGGGATACAGATTTTAGCAGCTGTGTTTCCACTTCATTCTGTATTCTGCACCTTGCTATTCTATACATTCGAGTTATGCGGGGGCGGGACATGAAGTGCCTTTAAAATGCCTCTCACAATACCTGCAAATGCTCTCTTCTCCACAGGGAAGGAGTAGAGGGGGTTCTTAAATTCCAAAGAGTAATGAAACCAAAGCATTCCTAGTGATTTCAAACATCTCCCTCTACAGAGTTGAAGTAAACGAAACAGTAACCAAATAAAAAACAGAAATATTTACTGTACTGTGAAACATGACTTAAAATGCGCACTGAACTACAAAAGAAAATTAAACAAATTGCTTTAGAATCCCATATATATATATATATATATATATATATATATATTTTTTTTTTTTTTTTTTGTCACAGGCTTTCACTATGCAGTTCAGGTTGCCTTGAATTCACTGGCTTTGAATTTCAGTGATCCTCCTGCCTCAGCCTCCTGAGTGCTGGGATTACAGGCATGGGCCACCATGCCAGGCAATGTGGAGAGCCCTTTCTGACTTTTATATTTGTAATCCAGTGGAGTTTATATTTGTAATCCTAGAGGAAAGTTACTGAGATTTCAATAGGTAATTCCAGTCTCCCGCTTCCCGTGCAATCCACAGCAAGAATAAAGAAACAAACGCGTATCTGGAGATACGAGGAGCCAAGGGGGCCCTATGTCTGGTTAGAGCAATGGCTACCTGGAGCAAAGGCCTTGACTCAGGGCCGAACACAGGTTTCGTAAGTTGTGAAAGGGAAGTGGCTCGGGGTGAACGACTGTGAGAATGGCAGGAGATGGCGGGAAGCAGGAGAACGCTGTGAGCTGGGCTGGGTGGGAGGTGAGATAGTGTCTCTGCAATATGCAGAGAGAGGGGGGTATTCAGAAAGAGTCATCTGCATGACACAGCTTGAGGATGCACCTTCTGTTTTAGAGTCAGTGCTTCAGCTTTGATGTGTAGTCTTCGTGCCCTGAAACGTCCTGGCCTCTTTCTCCAGACTCAATCCCAGCAAGGCCTGGCTCACACAGAGCAGTTGGAAGGGGAGGGTGTCAACACTGACCTGTCCTGTTGCTTTAAAAACTACATATCAGCGCCTCAGCTGGACCCATTTGCATTACTTAAAGCTAATTGAGAGGATAAAGAAATATCCCAGCCAGCTCTGTACATATCAGTACATGGAAATAGGCCAGGTTTAACCAAAATGGAGATAATTGCTCTTTCAAGGAGAGCTGTCCTGGTGTCCTCCTCAGGTCAGAATCCCACATTGTTCTGTTGCTGCATTTTTACAGTCCCAAAGATTATAATCCAAGTTGATCGTTTATTTTATGAAATTGACTTTAAAACAAATGACCCTTGACTAATTCCAAAATTTAAATCAGTCTCTAATAAAAGAAATCTACCAGTAGTATATTCAAAAGAATGTGCTGTAAATTCTTGAATTAATTCCAAAGAGACAAGTCCAAAAATGTTTTAAAAGAGGCATCATACTGAGGTGAATGAATAGTTCCCCAAGGTGACCACGCAATTAAATACATAAAATTTTGTTGAGGTTTCTAATACGGAGGCATACCTTTCGGTGCCTCGGTTCATGAACTCAATTCTTTCCCTGATTCTGGTCATAAAACAAAATGAATGAGAACTGAATCAATCTTTCCATAAGGACAACATTGACCCTGACCACTAAAATCAATTCAGTTCTTGTCCAATTCAGACTGTGGCTAGAATCATGGAAAGAATTACAGTAAGTTCATGAATGGAGGAGCCACTATATTTTAAAATGAATTTACACATATGTTGTTTTGTGGCACATTAAATTTTCATATATATATAATATATATAATGTATAATATATATAATATATATTATATTATATATATATCAGTTAATTAAAATTGGTTCATTAAAAGCTTTACAAATCACTTGCAACAGAACTATATATCCCATGGAGAGAAATCAGTACCTAATTTGGAAATGTATGGTGTTGGATTAAGTATTTTAAACTATGCAAATAGTTATAAAAATAAATTTACTACTCTGTGACTCTGTTAATTCTCTTGAGGCTCTTACTTTAAAAATAAGTCTTCCCTAAAAGGGTACTAACTCAAGACATCCCTAATCACATGACATTAAGGTGATAAATCTATTAAGAAGAAGAAGAAAAGGGAGGGGAAGTAAGAAATAGGAGAGGAGGGAGGATAGAGGCAGGAAAGAAAGAACATAGGAGGGAAATTAAATCAGACACAGAGTTTCATTCACAAAGTTAAAGATTTCTAAATTTCAGCCAATGTTCTGGTAATTTCACATAGTATTTCTATGGTTTGAATGTGACCCCCTGGGTCCATGTGCTGGACACTTAGGCCCCAGGGTGACAGTGTTAGGAGGCAGGACATTAAAGCTGCTTAACACATAGAGAGCACAGCCCCATGAAAGGATTAGGGCTGTTCGGGTGGAAGGGGCTTAGACAGAAACAGATCACGCTATGGTTTAGATCTGGAAAGTCCCCCCAGAAGTCTCTTGTGTTCAGAGGGTGGGCATTTGGAAAGTGATTGAACCAGGAACTCCCTCATGAGTTTGTACACAAAGGCACTGTTAGGAGGTAGGGCCCCGTCAAAAAAGGGGAGCCCTAGGAGTGTGACCTGGGAGGCGTGTCTCCCTCTCCAGCTCTTGCCCACTGCTCCTGCTTCCTGGTTGCCATGGTTGGAGCATTTTTCCTCCACCAGGCCCTGCTGTCCTCCTGTTTCTGTTATGGATGCTGTTGTGCATGGAACGGAAACAAATCTCTCCTCTAAGTTGCAGAAGTCAGGGACTCCATCTCAGTGACTGGGAGTGACCAGAACTCTTCTGTTTAACATACTTTCTCTCCACATGGTGTCTAACACAGAATAACCTTCACCAGATACAACCCCTCCATCTGGGACCTCCTGGACTCCAGAACCACAAGACACATAAACCGTGTGTAGTTTGCCCTTTCTGGATATTATGTTACAGCAGCAGAAAACAGATCAATGCAGTATTCATGACAAAATTTTAGTAAATCAGAAACATTTCTCAGTTCCTTAGAGGTTCCATTCTAAATTTTACTGACAGTAAATGAGAGGTACACATCTTTTGAGCTGTAATTATATTTATAATTTGAATTTGGTAGACAATTTGCCCAGACTGACCAATTTCTTCAAGCTAATACTAATATTTTTTTCCAATGGCTTCAGTAGGCAACTTCAAGTAATTTACTAACCAATTCAGTGAAAAGCGGCAAATCAGGGTAATACACAAGTTCATTCACTGTGATCTCAAAAAAAATCACTGCGGTACATCACGCAGACAGTAGCCTAGGAAACTAATGCAGAAAGTGGGCTTGGAAAGTTCTTTGCATCACAGAATGTGCTGCTTGATCATTCTGCTGAGTTTTGTTTGCTCTTCATTCTATGCCAGGAAGACTTTCATAGTGGACTAGCAAACCAACCATAGCGTATTTCAAGGAAAATGAGATAATTATTAATCGTGGGTGAGATAGCTTTAAGTTGAACTTAAAAGCACTTTTATGGAAACCAGTATCACGGAAGCTTCCACTCACTAGAGAACAGCTCAGGGGGAGAAGAGGCTCCATTCTGTTACAGCGGAGGGAATGCCTCTTACCTCACATTATTTCAGCGATGTGAGTTGCTCCAGAAACCCTCCTCTAGTTACAGAACATTGTGTTGAAACTGCCCCTGGGGAAAATGGAAACTAGAAATGCTTCAATATATTCCTTCGAAGTTCCCCAGGGTTCTTTTTTTTATAACGCCCAAAGCATTTCTGTTGGAAACAGCCTTGGGAGTCAACAGTGTTGTTTTGAAAATAACCCTCATCTTTTTGCAACGTTCAGAAGAATGCGTACTTTAGTTCTTTCACTTCTGCCTGCTTTTTTGCGTAAAATTTATTTTAAAAATATTTTCTTAGCTAGGTGTGGTGACCCTTGTAATGCCAGCAACCCAGAAGGCTGAGGCAGGAGGATTGCAAGTTTTATCCTCACCTAGTAAATGTAGTGACTTAGTGAGAGCCTGTCTCAAAATAAACACATAAAGTAGGCTGGGGATGTAGTCAGTGTGAAGGCCCTGGGCTCAATCCCCAGTATTGAAAAAAATAATTGTTTTTCTTCATCTCTTTATTAGCTAACTTATAAAATTTTGCTAACCTTTTAAATTTTATTGAAATTATTGATTCAATATTTTAGCAGTGTTAGAACCTTATGGCCAAACTTATATATGAATCCTTTACATGTATAGTTACTGAGCAGTAACCCCCGATTTCTGGACTAAGATTTATTCTACTCACTTTCAAGCTTGACTTTCTTCCTGTTTCCCAGAATTACCACCCCATGCTGCACTGGTGACTTTGTACTGGCTGCCCCTCCCCATCCGAAATGAGTCTTCCTATGCCCAGGAAGAGAGAAAGGGAACTAATAAAGATACTAAAGTTAAAGTTTATCTAGAGGAGAACGTTTGGAACAGTGGGGAGCAATCAGTAAGTCGGTCGTTGTAAGTCCAGCCATGAAAACATTAGAAAGCCCCTCACTCTTAAGCTTCTTCGTAGTTGGGGAGCAGATGGACAATTAAAATTAATAAATGGATAAGAAAGAGAGCAGGTGGCACTAATGCTACAGATAAGCAATAAAAGGCAAATGACACAGAAGGACAGAGGCCTGGGCTAGACTGACTGGCCCTCCTCTCTCTGTAGAGACAGCAGTTGAGCCGAGAAGTAAGAAGATGCAGACCTGCAGAGATCAGGACACTCACGTCAGATGTGGGAGGCAGCCGGTACAAAGTCGCCAGTGCAGAATGAGGGTGGAAATTTGGTTATTAACATGCTGTGTTCCTCCTTATTTAGTCTTTGATTTTTATATAAACTGTTTTTGGTTTCCATTGTAAGTGCCTTTGTAGTAGAAAGTGACAGTCATTTTAGGGAGACTTTTAATTCTTTCATGAGTTCTATTACCTCATCTTTGCATTTCTGTAAATGTTATACAGCCTTCGCGCTGTGCCATTTCCGCTGAGTTTGGAATGGTAATTTACTTGTGATGCCATCTTTCTGCCATGCTCTGACTGCCTGAGGGGGCTGTTTATTCTGCCTCTTCTGCCCTTCTTCCTATGCAGTCATTTTGTGTGGGAATTGATCTTCACTCCTGTTTGTGAAGGTATTATAAAATTACAAACAGGTCCCTGGTAAGGCAGGGCACGCTTACCCAGACCACAGTACTCTCCGGTGGGTTCGAAACTCAAATTTCAGTTCTACACAGCTCCAGGCCCATCTTTTCCCTCTTACTTTCTAAGATCAGATGTGTATTTACTACTTCTTTAGACCCCTGCAGGTGTAGCGGACACAGGCGGGCAGGAAAAGGGTGGAAGGGCGTTTAAAAGGTAACGACAAGGAAAGGGTCTCGATCTGACTTGATTTGACTTGATTTTCCAAGACATGAACATTTTAAAAAATCTTTTCTCCCATTTGGAACTGGAGAACGCGGTGGATCACCTGTGACACCGCCTTCGTTACCTAGGCAACTTGGAGAAACAGACTGGAGTGGCGGAGGGAGCCGGGGGCGGACCAGGACCCCACACCAGCTCCGCCGCTTGCTGGGTGACCTTGAGAAGTTGCCGGGCCTTCCCGAGCTTCAATTCTCATATCTGTAAAATGACAGAGATAACAGTCCTGGCTCCGCAGGGTGGTGGTGAAGATTAAACGCTGTAATCTTTGTGAAGCTGCTAGCAAAGGGCCCAGAACGTATTAAACATTCCGTGAGTGCGCGTCCCCGTCACAGCCATGGGGGGAGGCGGCCTGCGGTGCGCCCACCCTCCATCCTCCCGCCTGGGGCTGTGAGCCGGTCCTGCAATTGTCCACAGACAGAAAGGACTGCGTCCCTTACTTCTCACTGTCATTCTGCTTCTAGAACGGTTGATGTCGAAAGAGAGGAAAATAATAATGTATCTATTTACATAACATTACCCTTGTTTCCTTTCTTCCCCCAGAAACACTCTGACATTACCAAATTAGCCGCATTTTGACGATGACATCCACTAGAACCAATCAAACCCCACAGATTGACGCCTCGCTATGGCTCTGGATTCTCGCCCGTTAGTGTAACAGCTGCACGGTTTCAGAGGAGGCTGGGAACACTCTTGCTGCAGACGTTCAGCGCTTGGTGACCGCAGTGGTGTTTACCGAATATTAACACCCTGTGCGTGTTCTGTGGTTTAGCTTTGTAATGCCAGCTCTCCCTCCCTGCGGAGAGTGAGGCATCCGCAGAGAGCGCAGGCATTGCTGCCGAACCCCAAATCCGGCTCCCCGAGTTGTCTGTTGATCTTTTAACACTGAGCGCTCACACACATCTAGAGATGCCTAGTAAAAGAGAACCGGTTAAATCGTAAACCTCTTGTGGGATACTGCGATTTACAGTAAGGCAGGTCCATTTGGTGTTTGTCCATTTCCTGGCACAAAACTCTTAGAACCCTTGGAATCTCTGGGAGAATAGGTGTCTTTTGCAGGCTAACAAAAGGGGTGGTGGCTGGGAGTCCTCAGGGGGATCAGGCAGGGATTATTCACTGGAAAGCTCAGGGCGTGATTAGAAGGTTAAAACTTTCTTATCTCCAGTTTCCAGGGAAAGAAGAAAGGCTGAAGACCAAATGGATCACCAGTGGCCAATGATTTAGGCAATCATGCTGTGAACGAAGTTTCCATGAACACCCGAAAGGCGTTTAGGCAGAGAGTTCCCAGATGGCTGCGCGGTGGTGGTTTCCAAAGGGTGGCACCCTGCTGCAGAGGGTATGAAGCCCTGTGCACATCTGCCTTGCTCCGACCTACGAGTCTTTTACGTCTGGCTGTTTGCTTGCATCCTTTAGGATTAAACTGGTACACACAGTTCAAGTATTTTGCTGAGTTCTGTGGATCACTCCAGCAAATTAAATGAGCCCACGGGAGGGTTTATAGGACCCCTGATTTATACCAGTCAGAACTATTGTCAGAGTATTGCGATTGTCCTTTGTATCTGAAATTAGGGTGGAGGAGGTCTTGTGGCTGTGAGCCCTCAGGGAATAGGACACTATCTCCCAGCGAATGGCGTCAGAATTGAATTGAATTAGAGGACATACAGCTGGAGGCTGACGAAGAATCTCCTAGAAAATTGCTTTGGTTGGTGGATGGGAGAAACACACCCACACACCTGCCATCAGAAATACTGAATGACTGTGGAAGAAAAGAGTGAAACATAAGGGGAAAAAGTACCAGTTTGACGTCTCTGCAGTACTTAACTGGTATTTGAGCATGGCATAATCTTTTAACGATGGAGCGTTGCTTGGATTTTGTCACCAATTCTGATGTGTCCTGTACATTTCCATGCCCTTTATGTCTGAGATGTTACTGTCAATGTTATTTGTCTTGCATAGAATTGTTTCTGAAAAGGCAGGTGTAAAACTAAATGCCCTGGCCTTCGCCTCTTCTTTCCAGGCTTGATCTCAATAATTCTCACAATGTCTGCATGACAAAGGAAAATGTCGTTCCTTACATACTTTCAGTACGTGATAGAAAACAGCTAAACATCTGGTATTATTTAGACTACAGTTTCAGATATTTAACCTAACTTGTATATTTAGATTTGCTTTTTCTCTGAAAGTCTTGGTGGATTCCATTCAGAGCTTGTATTTGTACATAGCATTCAAATGGTAGAAAGAGTGATTAAATTGAAGGCCACCCAATGAGAGCTGCCTTTAGAAAAAGTCATAACCTCTTGAGAATAAATTTATTTTCAGATTTTTTAACCAACTGCTTCCTATTGCTAGTAATTACAGAACTCTCCTTCTCTCTCGTGTCTCTCTGCAAGTGTGTGTGTGTGTGTGTATGTATGTGTGTGTGTGTGTGTTTGAGCCAGCATCTTGTTTTGTGGCTCAGGCTGGCCTTCAACTCATAGTGTAACTCAGGTTTGAACTTTGGGTGTTTCTCCTGCTTCAGCCTCCTCAGTACTAGCGTTAGACGAATGCATCACCATGGCTGACTTCAATAATTACAGTATTACTTTTTGCTTTTTAAAATGCTTTCTAATTTTCCTTCTTATCATAAATGATTGGCTCATTATAAAATTCAAATTATTTCTGCAGGAAAGCACACATAAAAGAGTACAATTCCTTGAAGTCCTACCCTCTGAAAATAGCCACCACTTACATGTTGCTGTTTATCTGTAGAGACAGAGCTCTATGAATAATGCACCTGTAGATGTAATTCTTCATGAGCTCCTAGAAACTGGGTTTTCCAGCTGGCAGTATGTTTGGATGTTTCCCTGTGCCACTCTACGGTGCTGCTGTTACTCGTACTTCCTCTGTCTTCTGGACGAGCGTACAGAGTATATGTGGAATGCCACGGAGACGTTCACCAAGGCACAGTCACTGGCACCCAAGAGTGCATTTTATAAGGACATGGTCTCCACTGTGCTGAGGGTCACACTTTCTACTTATCCTATAATTGATGCTTGTTCCTAATACTGCATAGTTATGAATTTGCTAAGTCTTTTATCACCAAATTTCAGGACAATTAACCTACTCATAGAGTGCTTTTAGTTTAAGCCCAACTTTTTTTTTATTTTAAAGAAAATAATTAAAAAAAGAAAAATAGCAAAATGCCAACAACATGGACAAAAACAAAACAAAGCAAAAACAATAAAAATGACACAAGGTTTTAGAACAAAATGATAGGAATTAACAATGATTGTTGTATTACATATTGTTATCTTCAGCAAAGTTGCTCAGATCACCAGATGTAAGAATGCAAGACTGATTAAACCATTAAAGAGAATAAAAAATAGAAACAAAAAAATTGAAACAATACAGAGTTTCACTAGACAGGATGTAGGAATTCACCAATGGTTGTTACATTGCACATTGTTCTCAGATTAGTTGTTCAGGTTACCAGATACAAGCATGCAAAATTGGTCAAAAAGTAAAAGTTAGGCATTAGCTGTTCCTTTCACTAAACCATTAGACAGCACAGTACAGTTCTCCCACTATCCTTTCATACATGTATATACATATATATTTCTTTTCCCCGTTCCTCCTTTCTTTCTTGTTCTACTTTCTCTTATCCCAATTTCTCCTTCCTTTGAACAATTTCTTTCTCTTTCATAATATCTATTGTAGGTTTTTGGTTTTCTTTACTCTTTCAGATTCTTACTGTAGAGAGATAATATGGTGTTTACACATGTGGGTCCAATTTACTTCACTTATGAATATGGTCTCTAGTTGCATAAAAATACTATATCTTTTTTATCCCTTCCTCAGTTGGTGGGCATTTGGGTTGTTTCCAAGATTTAGCTATGAAAAATTGTGCTGCTGTATATGGGTGCACATGTGTTGCTGTGCTATGCTATTTTTAATTTTGGGAAAATACTCAGAAGGGGAATAGCTGGGTTAAGTGGGACTTCTAATCCTAGTTTTGTGAGGAATCTCCACACTGATTTCCACAGTGGTTTCACCAATCTACACTGCCACTAGCAGTGGAGTAAGGTTCCTTTTTCCCCACAGCCTCACCAGCATGTGTTATTGGCTGATTTCTTGAGGGTAGCCATTCCTTCTGGGGTGAGATGGAATCTCAGTGTTGTTTTAATTTACATATCTCAAATGATGAATGATGTTGAATATTTTTTCATATATTTATTTTTCATTAGTATTTCTTCATCTGAGATGTGTGTATTCATCTCAGATGCCCATTTTTGGATTGGGTCTTTGAATTTTAGGGGTCTGACTTTTTTAGTACCTTATATGTTCTAGGTAGAAGTCCTTTGTCTGAGGGGCAGCTGGCTAAAATTTTTTCCCAATTCATGCATTTTCTTTTAACTCTGTTGGTGATTTCTTTTGACGTGCAAAAACTTTTCAATAACATGAGATCCTGTGAAGTATTTCCCGTGAAGTTTGGTCTTTGTTCATGAATTCTCTGCCTACCCCATGTCTTCAAGATTTTTACCTACTTTCTCTCTCAGCAGATTTAGTGTTCTCTTCTAATATTTAGATCTTTGATCAATTTTGACTTTAGTTCAGTGCCTGGTGATAAACATGGGTCTAGCTTTAGTCTTTGCCATGTGGAAAGCCAGTTTTTCCAGCACCATTTATTAAAGAGGCTATCTTTTTTCCAGTGAACATGTTTGGCCCTTTTATCAAAGATAACGTGGCTGAGTGTGTTTGTAGCTGTGTCTGCATCTTCTAATATGTTCCATTGATCTTCAGGTCTGTTTTTTTGTCCATACCATGGTGATTTTATCACAGTAGCTTTGTAGTATACTTTCGAGTCAGGGATTGTGTTGCCCCCTGCCTTTCCTTTGTTTCCCAGGATTGCTTTGCTAGTCTAGGCCTCTTCTGGTTCCAGATGAATTTTAGAAATGTTTTCTCTAGATCTGTGAGGTATACTAATGGTGTTTTAATTGGTATTGCATTGAAACTACAACAGTTTTGGGAGTATGGCCATTTTCACAATGTTGGTTCTTCCTCTCCATAAGCAAGGCATATCTTTCCATTTTCTGAAATCCTCTTGGATATGTTTTTTCAGAGTACTGTAATTTTCACTGTATAGATCTTTTACATCCTTTGTTAGATCGATTCTTAAGTATTTCATTTTTTTAGATGCTATTGTGAAAAATGTGGTTTCCCTAATTTCTCTCTCAGTGTGTTCATTTTTTGTGTACAAGAATGCTATTGATTTCTGAATGCTGACTTTGTATACAGCTGTGCTGTTGAATTTGGTTGTTAAATCTATAAGCTTTTTGGTGGAGTTTTGGGGTCTTCCGTGTAGAATATCATGTTAGCTGCAAATAATCATAATTTGACTTCTTCCTTTCCTGTCCTTATTCCTTTTATTTCTCTCTCTTGTCTAATTGCTCTGGCTAATGTTTCCAGAGCTATGTTGAATGAAAGTGGTGACAGTAGACATCCTTGTCTTGTTAAACCCAACTCTGATCTACAGACTGAAGCATCCTGCAAGTGAGAAAGTGGATTCTGACACTTCTGTTCCTAAATCGGGATATAAAAAATAATGATAGGTAAAATGAGACAAAGATCAGAATTTTGAAAGTATAGTTCTGGGGTGGGGATATATAGCTCAGCAGCACAGCGCTTACCTGGCAAATACAAGGTCATGAGTTCAATTCTCGGTACCAAAAAACAAAAGAAACAATAAAATTATAATTTTAACAAAAATGCCAGCTTTAAAACACAAAATTCACTCCAGCTCACTTTAACCCTTTTACTCTCTTTGCCTAAGACGCAACAATAAATCTTGGCAATCCCCTTTCACATAGAAATTAGCCTTTTTCACCTGTCAGTGAAGCCACCTCTTTTCACCATAAACTGAGCTTTCTCCATTCTCGTGGGAGCAGAGTAATAGTGGGCAGCATTTCTCAACTTCAAACACATGCACACGGTTTCCACCTGACAACACACACTGCATGGTTTCCTGGCACTGGAAACTCACACCTAGATCACTCATGCCACAAGCACCCCAACCCTATAAATATACCCGGCTCTAGAGCATAAGATTGTCTCTGTCCCTGTCCCTCTCTGTCTCTCTCTCTCTCAGGCTTGCTCTCTATTTGTTTAAATTTATACTTTAAGTTTCTGCCTAATGAATCCCTTTGTGTCCCTTACTGATGCACCCTGAGAATTCTTTTTCCACAGACTCGAGTCAGCGAACCTGCAACTTAATTGTGTGGATAAAGTGGTTTAACCTCCTCAGAGTCTCTCCAGTGACAGTTTTGATCAGTTCTGAATACTTTGCTTGATGTATTCGATTCATAAAAAAGGGAGTCTGCTATTTCTTGACAATGCATAAAGCTACAGGAAGCAAAATTTTATTAAAGTATGAGTGTTTTTTAACTGACATTAGCAAACAATTCAAGATTGAGGCCCTAAAAGAAAATTATTGGTTTCTGCTAGCTTTTGGTAGTTGTGATACATTGCATGAGAGTAGGTATGCTCATGCACCCCAGAAATCTCCTTTTCACAGGTCCCTGAGCTAAAGACCCGCTATATTTGATCACTCACCATTATATCAGTCCTCAGAAATAAACGTGAATAGATTGAGAAGTTTGCCTAAATTATAGGACCGATATGATTAGTTAGCTTAAAATCCTTTTTCAGAAAATAAAGTAAGCAGTTTAAATGGTAAGCATTTCGATTTCTTATGTTTGTGAAGATACATTCTTTTGGAAAACACATCTGCATGGTCAGTCATACTCTTAACTCTTCCAGAAAGATGTGCATATACAATCATTTGATCATATTTTCAATGCATAGATGGTAAGGTTCATAACATTATCCCAGCAGGGACGTCTGTACAGTTCATGTTCCCATTATGCAATGATGTCTTAGAAAGAGACAAGCCTCTCCTTCAAGGCTTTTGCTGGCCAATGATTTGATCTGTATTTGAGCTAAATCTATTTCCTCTCATAGCCAAATTGCCTTCAGAAGATGAGAATTCCAGAAGACATACAGCATATCCGACCACATCTGACTTGAAGTGAGAAGATCTGATTCTGACCCCTAAGTAATCTTGGAGCCCTTACCTACAACTCAGAGCTGTAATATAATATTTACATGCAAAAGAAGGGCTACAGCATTAATTTCACAGAGTTCTTATGTTAAAGTCTGTGCATGAAAGACTGGTACACTAGTGTTGTGTGGGTCCACTGTGTTCAGTGTCAAAACACAATAAAATTCCTTTCTGCGTATTCCCTTTAACAGCGCATGCTAAAAGAGAAAATCGAAAGAATGCAGAAGTAAATCCATCCAGATCTCGGTAACATTCAATCATCAGAGAATTTTAAAATAAAAGCCGGCCTCTGTTTTCAGCATATGGAAAACAGTCTGTAGGAAAGCAAAACCGGAAGCACCTCTACACAGACGTTTCCATGACAGCAGCTAATGTCTCATTCCTGAGTTTTACCTCTTCCCTGGATTTGCATCATATTCTGGGAGTTCTAATGTGGTTCTTGGTCTTTCAAGTGAAAGACCACACAGATGAAGGGTAGAGAAACTGGATCCTTCCACTGCACATGCAGGGACAGTTCTGGGTATCTTCACTAATAACCAGAAAATTATTTCACTTCCTGGTGGGTTTAACTATCTCATTCAGAGCAAAGCTTCTCAAGAAGCTGCTATTAGCTGCTGAGAATGAATCAGCTAATGATTATGTCAAAGTACCCCCGCAGTTCACAGCCCCAGGCAGTGGCGGGAATAGCAGCAGGTTGTTTTCCCTAGAGTTCCTCTTATTAACTGTGGCCGAAGACCTTTTCCTATTGCCATTTTCTTCCAGGAATTTATTAAAGTTTTTTTTTTATTATTCCCCCAATCTCTAAAGCCTTTTCCTAATCTCCTAACAGAGAATGTTGTAGAGGGGGCTATAGTCAGTCTTTAGATTTACGTGATGGGAAAGGAAAACAAAACAGTATCACTTACTCTAACCTTTTCACTCCTAGATAAGGAAAGGATCCCAGAAACAGAACTAAAATCAAGGCCTGGACTAAGTGCTCACCAATGCATTTCCAATTTGCTGCATTTGTGAAGTAATTGTTGAAGTTAAATGTGGTTAGCTTTTAAATTAAGTTAGATAAGTATTTCTTGTCTTTTTTTTTTTTTGGGTCTATCTGCGACAGGGTCTTACTATGCAGTTCAGGCTGGCCTTCACTCACTTCGTAGCCCAGGCTGGTCTCAAGCTCACGATGATCCTCCTGCTTCAGCCTCCTGAGTGCTGGGGTTACAGGTGTGTGCCACAATGCATAGTTCTTGTTTGCCTAGGAGCACGAAGAAAACACACCTTCTGTGTGCTGTGATATGATGCTTGGTCTGGGTCAGTGTGTCCAGCCTCTGAGATTCCTGCCTACTCTACGAGTTGGACCCTTCTATTGATGGTTTGTGCCTATACCTGGTTAAAAAGTGGGAAATTCAGTCAAATGATCAATTGCTCTGAATCTCTTTTCCATTCCACAAAGTCTAAATTTGTAGTCTTCACTTCCCAGGTAAGAATGCACACATCATTCCCACCTTTCACCGACGAGCAACGGGAGACAGCACGTGCAAATGAAATCTGTGCTGCAGTGTTCCTGTGAGCACCTAGTCTAAGTCTTCTCACAGGACAACAGAACCGATTTATTTTGTGGTGCTGGGGACTGAACCCAAGGCCTGGCACATGCTAAGCACACATTCTACTACTGAGCTGACTGCAGCAGAAAAATTGTTTTATTTGAATTCTCGTGTCATTTTTGGTCTCTATTAGAGTATTGTATATTTAAGAAAGGCATTATTTTCAAATTATGATTTTCACTAAAAATTATCACTTATTTTTTCCTATATCCACCTTTGTTTAGAGCAAGTGGTGACATTTTTCTATTATCAAAGGTAGACAAATCCACTTTGGAAAGATAAAGGTCACATTTAATGAAATCTACCTTATATATGGACGGGGACAGTGACATAGAAAGGGAACAAACAGGGATATAATTTGACATTTCTCATTCTTCTCAACCACAGCATAAGACTTACCTTTATTTTTTCATATTGGAGAAATTTCCCTGGAAATTCCCTAATGAAAATGAGCTAAACACCTTGGGAATTCTTTGGTCCTCATAAACTAAATCTCCAGAAAGGCATCCTCAACAAGAAAAATTTGCAGCTCAAAGGAGAATAAGATAAAGCAAACTGGAATGTGGAGTGTTTCACACTGCAAAAAAAAAAAAAAAACGGGTGGGATGAGCCCTGCCACCACCACGAGAACCGCGAGAGCTGCTGCTCCCACAGAAGGTCGGGGAAAGTGTGGTGCAATCGAGGCAGAAGTCGTGTGGGTGCCCAGGACACTGGGAATTTTATTTTTGCATGGTGGATCATATAAAGGTGGGAATAAATCATCAAGTAGTATTTTACAGATCAGCGTATAATTCATATAGTGCATATTTATTGTCTTTTTAGCTGTTCAGCTGGTGGTATCTTCTCCTAGGTATGTGGAATTTCTCCTGCTATAAGTCATGGGGGACAGCAGGGCCTGTCTTCCACTACAGAAGCAGAAAGGGTCCCTATCAACTCTTCCCGCTCTCCAGGAAATAAAGTGGTGGCGTGCTACCCTGGCTTGGCCAACCAGGTGTTGAAGACTGGATCAATGCCTACAAATGGGGCTGGATACTGCAGCACCGGGGGGCCAGTGGTAGCAGTGGAAACCAGGAGAATGTAGCAGCTAGCGCTCATGATAAATACTCATGGTGGGGTAGACCTGCCCTCTGGCCAGCAGCAGCGTCCTCTGCAGTCTCCTACTGCAGTGGTCTGGGGTCGTGAGACTTGAGTGTCTTCTCACTTTTAGTTCCTGCTGAGTTTCTAGAAGACTTTGCTGCTCACAGTGCTGTGTGGGAACTTGCTAGGACTGCAGAATCTGGCCATTAGCCCAGATCTACAGAGTCCATATATTAAAATAGTAGAGCACTTTGCACATAGTTAAGACCTTCATGAATGTTATGTATAGATAGACAAAATTAGATTTTCTCAAACTAATCTGAATTGTATTGCTTCAAAGACTATGCATATGAACAGCCCTTAATGCAGTGGTTTTACTCTTGAAATTAGTAAAAGATACTATATGTACTGAATTGCATTTTAAGTGCATTTCATTGATATTTACGGGAGGGACTCTTACCGTGAATCCTCTGTAAATTCATTAAGCTTTTGATAGAGATCACCTCTTCATTTATCTGAATTGTTAATTCGTATTCCTTAAAGAAGGACACATTCACAGTAAAGATTAGTGCAATCAACCTACTTGTCACTGAGATCACCAATGACATCCTCTCCATGGTGCTCATCATTTTATCATTTCTGACCTTCTATTGGCTCCTTAAATTATTACCAGCTGTGTGTGATCTTGGGGCGTGCCTCTGTGTGTGTGTGTGTGTGTGTGTGTGTGTGTGTGTGTGTATGTATTAGTACATAACTAAGCAACCGAAATGGACACATTAAACAGTTCTCTGTAAGGTCAGCCAAATGCTGTCATTCCAACGCTCTGGGCTGTATTTGGCTTCCTGCAGCTACTGGACATTGAGGACAACGTGCCTTCCCGGTGTCATCACAGTGCCTCAGGAGCCTCCCGGCCATCTCAAGCCAGTGTTGGCGGAGTGCCACAGTAAGGTGCCCAAGAGCACACAAGCCTCTCCCACTCTCACCTAGAAGAGAATATGTCTCAAAGTATAAATCTGAACAAGCTTTTCAAAGCAAGCTGGAGAAGAGATGGTCAAGGTAAGAATGCAAGGAAGAAGAAACCTTACAATTTTGCAGTCAGTCACTCACCTTCCTGGGTTCTCTTACGCTATGGTTTCTCTTCAGATTGTACAAATCTTTCACCTTTTACCACCCGTGTGCTCAGCAAACTTTCTTAAACCCCATGACTTTAGTGTCCTAGTTAATCTACATGGGGTGTGTGTGGAATTCGGCACGCATAGATACGCCGCACAGTGTCTGCATGTAAGGATTGCTCTGTAATTATTTGCTCTTATAATTATTATATTTCTACCACAACATGTCAGTTTAACAACTTACACAATGATTTAGAGCTAGGCTGGCAACACATATGTCATAGGTAACAACACACCTTCAAGAGCGTAGAATTTGATTCCCACCCTGCAAGCCCCAAATTTATGACTTTTCAAACCCACAATCACCATAGATTCTAGGAGATGAGATATTGCAGAGAAACAAGCATAAGTCTTGCGGCCAGACAGACTGGATGCCAGCAGGTAGGTTTCCTTCTACACTTTCAAGGGTGCCTATATTCTTTGTTAGGTAATAGCCTTTCCTCCCCACAGGCCACATGTTGCAGGGGATCTGACCCAGCAAGATGACTTAATGGGGCTCTGGGAAATCTCACACCCCTTGCCAGCGTGCTTGATCTGAAAATTCAGGCCTCAGACAATCAGGACACTGAACTCCATTTCATAAAGATTGACTTAATAAGGGACCACTGAGTTGGGAGAATTAGCCGTCATGCAAAAGTACCTGGGACACTTCCTATTACACCTGCTTGTTTGACCACGGTCTCAGATGCTGCACTCTGAAATTTATACCCAAGTCTGTGGCCCCTACGGGGTATTAACACAGACTAGTTTCTGAGAAACACAACTCCCACGTTAGCAGAGTTTATCCAAAGGATCTCCCTAAGACTATTCTGACTGGATAAAGTCTCTGCTCTTTGCCTCATAGTGTGTCTGAGTTGGGGCAGGTCTGACTGTTCTTCCAGCCTTCCCAGATCTCTCCCTCTTTCTATCCACATCTGTATTTTCCTTGTGAACACCCAGCATATATAAGTCCACCTTGGCATCTGCTTCCTGAGGTGTCCTGTGCAATGTGGATGCTTTCCTGACTCTTCTAGAAAGTACATTTCTTTACCCTTCCAAAGACTCGGGCTCTGGAAAAACAATTCTTGCTCCCTCTGAGTTTTATGAATGTTATGGAGTCCTTAGAACTGCTCCTGTGTTTTTCTTTTCTCAAGGTTGAAAACGTCTGGATTCTTCGATCTCTCTGTATAATAAGTTATTTTCAAATACCTCGCCATCCTGGTGGTATTCAAAAATTTGGATGACACGTAGAAAACAATAGAAAGTACTGTGCTTTGGCTTGTATCAAAATGTCCCTTAAAGCCTCAGGCAGTCATAGATGAGGAGTTTTGAAGGTGGTTAAATTAGGGTGTCTGATGCTGGGGAGATTAAGGGAGCCCCACCCTGGGTGTGGATGGTACCACCAAAAGTCAGGTTGCCTGGATGCAATACAAAGGGACAGCAAAAAGCTGCTTTGCCACTTTACTGCCGGCCACCCTCTGCCTCCCCACTTTGCCATGGATCGTTCCCCCTCTTCGATGATTCTCTGCCATGCCACCCTGCCTTGGACCAACTATGCCTTGGACCTGCCTTGGACCTGCCTTGGACCAGGTCCTGCCTTGGACCACCCTGCCTTGGAGCCAACCAACTATAGACCAAACCCTTTACAACTGTCAGCCTAAATATACCTTTCCTCCTTTAACTTTGGGTGTCAGGTTTTTTTGTCTCAGCAATAAGAAAAGTAACTAAAACATACTATAAGACTGTATTCTGTCTTGCTTTGTCTATATGACTTGGGCTATGAAGGATCTAGAAATTTATGTTTTAGAAACTCATTGACTACCTCATATATTTGAAATACTGACACAGAGGCTACCACTGTCAAGTGTTTGTTCATTTTTCAGTAAATAGAGTAGTAGAAAACTCAGATTACAGAGCCAGACTAAATCTTAATCCCAGCCTTGCTCCTAATAAAACATGTGTGCTTCAGAATATTAACTACCACCCATGTCCCTCAGAATGCTCCTCTGTAAAGTATGCCCTGACCTCCAGTGCTCTGTGAATTGCTGGTGAAGCAGAGCAGTTTTGTCAAGTAGTAAGTGTTAAATAATTAAATATTTTAAATTACTATTATGTCCCAACCCATGCACATGCTCAGAAGGTAAAACAAATGGACAGCAGTGCGTTCCATCTGAAGTACGTATTTCATGTAAACAATTAAGTAATCATTTAGTATAATATTTAGATGTTAGATAAATATCTACTTAAGAATGGAAGATCAACACGTAGAGTAAGACCGGAGATTCCAACAAGGGCCTTTGGGCAGAGTCTTTCAGCTTCCCAATCCCTCTCTGCTTTGGGTCCTCGGCGAGGGGAAGATGCTTTCACACCTCTCCTTTGCCCTCTGTGCTCTTTCTTTTCCTCACCACTGTCCTTTTTGTTCAGAGGGAGTCTCTGTGTTGTGGTTTGGATCTGAAAAGGCACCCAGAGCCTGCTGTGTTTGGGAAGATGGCCGCGTTTGGGGCTATACAGCTGACTGTGTTTGGGTGGGTCCAGGCGGAAAGGCTGGCTCCACCGCAGGGTGAGCTGCGGGGGCGGGTCCACCTCCCAGCATCACCTTCTCTCTGCGCTGCCCATCTGCCGTGAGGTGAGCAGCTGTTCTCTGCTCCGACAGTTTCTTCCACCGTACAGTTTTGTGTCTAAGCCTGACAAACATGGGCTGGTTTTTCTAACTGTGAGCCAAAGTAAACATCTGCTCCTTTACACAGGGGGTGTCAGGTACTGAGTCCCGGTGGCCATAAAGTGACTCAGTGTTCATACCCTGAGTCACAACCTGGTTTACCCCAGGTTGTCAATATAATTCAGCTTTGCAGAACTTTGCCCCAGTATCCCATCTGGTTAGTGTCACATTTTGTCACACCAAACCTCTCTCTGTGGACATCTAACTTCTCTAACTTCTAACTATGATTCAACGTCTCCCATCATGATCTGCAGGACACTGTAACAAGATCCTAATTTATCTGGAAAGAAGTCCATGGTTAAACTAGCTTGAGAAATACCTGGTGAAACATTTAACTTCTCCGAAGCGAGATTTTTCAGTGCTCTCGGTATTCGAATGAACAATGAGAATCTTTAAAAGCAGGTGCAGAATGAAATGCTTTTCAGATGTTTGACCAAAGAATTTCACACTCCTCCTCTTCCAACATAAAAATTCTCAAGGAAAATGTATTTTGCAAAATGTAAGACACACCCCACTGGAAAACATTTCTCAGAGGACTCCTCACTTAGGATACAGCCATTTAATATCCTGGCTCGTCCCTTTCAGGGAGACAGAACTGAGGTTGATTTCAGAAAGGAAATTAATGTGATTGATGGTCTCCTCCACTGTGGACATTGTGCTAGCTAGGGACTTGATAATATTAATCAGAAAAATTATAACAGCAAAATATGAACTTGAGATAGGATGGAAGAAATAAATAAAGTCGGAAGGAGACAAGGAAAATCATAATTTAGAGACTGTATTTTTAAGAAGACAGCAACTTCAGGACATAAAGGTCCAAGGTTACCTGTCTCTTTAGCGCTGTTCATGCTTCTTTTCTTTCAGGCCTATCACACACAAAATCCCTTAAAGATACACTAAATTAATGCAGCTTATAAGATAAAGGGCAGAAAACTAACCTCAAGAAAAACAGATTCAAAGGCTTCAAAGAATGGTTTTGGTCAAAACAGATTATCTATCTTAAAAATTTGATGAACTGGATGCATGACTTTCTCCTTCAAAAATGGACTGTCTGTCATCTTGAAGGAGCCACTGTCTTTCTACCTGTGGGTAGGCCATGAATTTTCTCCTGAAGTAAATCAAGCCCAAACTTTCTAGAGTTACCAATTCCAGTCTCCTATCACCCAAAACACATACATGTTCCCAGCTCCACATGGTAACCCTGCTACACTATTTTTTTTGTTTGTTATCAGGGATCAAACTCAGGGCCTGTGTTCCCCCCTGTCTTGAAAAACCCTATTTTGTTTGAACATGTAGTGGTTTAAATTCTGCCCGATAAACCTCTTTAAGCCCTTACTGATGGATCCTGAAAATTACTTTCTGTCACAGAAGTCAGCACACATGCAGCCACCCCCATGGCTGGGGTGACCCAAGGTTTCCCCTCTTCACTTTGGGGACCCCCTTGAGCCTTGTGTGGCGAATCATGAACTTCCCACTTAGTATGCATCTCCCAATAAAGCCATGAGTGTGACGTCATTCTCCTCACCTCTGATTGGTGAAGCAGTGGTTCGGTTGGCTCTCTAGGCCAGGGACAAGCAGCGAGTAAGGGGCCGACCCAGAGCTGCAGTCTCTGTCTGAAACCAAAGCAGAACCTCTTCCTTTGCACTGCCTACTTGAACAGTGCAGTCATCATCCGAGCTACCTCACCTGCAACAGCAAAAATAGGCACAAACACAATTAAGCAGAAAGGCTTAGATGGGTAGTGGAAAAGAGCCCACAGAACCAGGCAGAACCACTTGGGATGTGTGCTAGCTTTGGAACAGGCAGAGACAGGGAAATGTAGTCAGGTACCACTGAATTCTGATTTTTCAGATGCAAATGCAAATTAGAGAAGAGCGCAAGAGACGGGTAACCACTTTTTAGAAAATACTATTTTATGCATAAAAGTTCATCAGGCATTGAGATAAATTATTTATTATGTAAAGCACACATGTCCTAATGTTTCCTAATTCACTGGACAGAAATACTGAGATCTAATATAGCACTGGCAAGGGAGAGCTGATCCTTCCAGATGAACCCACTTTGTTATACTTAAAATGATCATGTTTCTGTTATCTGTGGGTTCTTCCTCTCCTTGTTCTATTTCCTTGATTTGATTTGATTTTTTTAACCTTCTGTGTTTTCGAGATTTTCAGTTGAGCTGTTGCGCTACCTCCCCATTGGTAGCTGAGCTGTCCTAACCAGGCAAGCACGTGTGTCAGTAGCCTCACACACACCAGCAGGTAGAGTCTGAAAGTCACACTTTCACCTTTTACCCAGGGTCGAGTGTGCTGGGGCTTGGTGTGTGAGTCAGCCTTTCTCTTCTGCCACTCTGGCCCAGGGACATAGGCGCTGTCCCGGCCACCATACAAGTTCCTTGCTGCTACATGCTTTCTGCTGACAACAAAATTATTGGCCAGACTTTATCCTCTGGGGATTCCTTGTCTCACCTTTACTCACAATCTGCGTACCTTCCACTATTGGTCAAGGTTTCCACTGTATAACTGGAAAGTATCTGATCTTTGGTGGCAGACACTCCCAGGTACAATTTCCAGCATCAAGTGCTAACTGCAACCTAAGGCAATTTCCTTAAACTTGCTGGACTTTGCCTTTCTTATCTATGTAAAGCGCACGTTAAGGACTCCATCAAATGCCTAAGATGATCTCTAAGCATTCTGACTAGTTCTCCCTGTCCTCTTGGAGGCAGTCTCCTTTAGTAGATATTTAAATGGTGAGAATATTTCAGGGTGCATGTGAAATGAATTCCAGAGGCAAGATGACTTAAATTCTGTTGATTCTACTAATTATCTCATTAATAGCTTAGGTCCTTTCTGTCTTTCTGCATAGCCATCTATAACGAATAGTTCAACCTGAAGTAAGTTCTCTTCTTGGCGGTGTGGTGGCTTTGAGCAACCACTGGTGCTATATGCTTTCCCATTCACTTCTGGAGGAAAGGAGCATTTCTCCCTGATCATTTAGGTCAAGCAGTTCCTTTTTATTTGCCTGGAATGTTAAAAATTGCATCCTCTGTTTGCACTGAGAATTATAATGGAGAGATAGCAAATGTTGACTTGTCCAAGTCTAAGTTCCTAAACCATGACAGGTCAATGAATCACCACAGTTGACTAAGAACAATAGTAGTTATTTCTGTCCCTATAGCAGGTATCCAGTGAAGAAGGGGTGGGGTGGGGGTGAAAGAGTAAGACTCCACAGAGCAACGAAGCCTGACCTATGGTCCATATTCCCACCTCACAAAGGAGAGTGATGTCATCATTTCAGTTTATCCATCTACTAGCATGATACTTTTCTTAATGGCTGGCTTTGAAAAGTCAGCAAAAACGAAATCTGTGATGTTCTTAGCACAAAGCCTACAAATGGTCCACAAAATTCTGTTTTACTATTTTGGCTTATGCTTAGAAATGTGGGGCCGCTTCCTGTGAAGTTTGGTTGCTATCTCGTTTTTGGATTCCCTCGTGGACTGCTCTGCACCGGGGCAGATTAATCACACGGGAATCCCACATCCCTTTTCTACATTATACCTCTGACCTTCAGCTGCCCACGAAGGGTAAACTGGCTTAGCTCCTCCTTCTTCCAACACTGCCTCATCGAATCCAGGCTACTGAGGTCCCCGTGTGCATTGTGCTGGAGCATGGTGGTTGATTTTGACTACATGAAGGGAGGCCAAACAGCTGGGAAAGCAAAAGTCACTTTCAGGGCTTCTTCAGGCACTGAGCCCATCTCTCTTCTCTTAAGAGGGAAGCCTCGGTGGTCTGACCTTTGAGTAGCATGACTGAGCTGCTCCCCCTGACCCCCCCCCATGGGTCCATGGAGGTGTTTCCAGAGGGGATTGGTGTGTGAGTAAATAGGGAAGCTGTGCCATTGGTGTAGGCAGCACCAACTGATCAGCTGGTGGCCCTGCTAGGAAAGGCGGAGGAGAGATGACCTGTGCTCTCTCTTCTAGAGCCAGTCTGCCCTGCTTTTCCTGCTCTTATATATTAGCGCTTCAGCTTCCCCCGCCTTTGAACTCCAAGATTTGCACCAGTGAAAACCCAGGATTCTGAGGCCTTCAGACAAAGAATTACACCACCAGCTTCTTTGCTCTGGAGACTTCAGATGTGGACTGGGCTGTGCGACCACCTTTCTGCGATCTTGAGCTCACACACTGCCTGTTATAAGACTTCTCAGCCTCTTTAACCAAGCGATCTAATTCCCTTCTCATGTATCTGTCTATATATCCTGTTGGTTCCATCTAAAGAGCTCTAACTAAAACAACAAGCAGACTCATACTTCGATAACTTTCTTGGTAAGCAAAGTCAATGAGTAAGAAGTACAAACAACTGGCTAGGCAACAAGGAGCCTTTGTCTCCATGGACACTAAATTTCAAAACTGTCTTCTCTGCCTCTAAGACACTCACTACCAGAATTGAATATTTGGATTTGAACCCTGCTTTAAAACTAGATCTACTTTATTGATACCCCACAGATGTCATTATTAGATGATTTAGCATCTCATTTCCTCTTGGAGATGGTGTTGTAAAATATTACCTGTCCTCAGATGTTCTTACATTTTCATAGGTTTCAGCACTTCTTAAGTAGGGTTGTTCTTTTCTGCTTTACCATTGTTATCCAAAAATATTAAGCAAGTTCTATTTTATTTTCTCCATTTCCTTACTTTGATAGCACACAGAATTTTTTTCAAGTTGCCAAGTCACAGTCAGGAAGTTTTAATCAATTCTGTAGGTTTGTGAGGTCCTTACATTTTAACTTCTGACCTCTCTCTTGCTTCTTACCGTGCAACTCTAGAAAGTGAACACAACTCCAGCCCTTTAACAAAGTTGGCTGTTTGAGCAGTTGGCTAGGAGGAACAGCTCAGGACAATGGCTGTTGGTGATACAAAGCATTCTGAGCCTCTGACAGCTGGTCTGTTATAAAAACCCACAGAGCCCCAAACTCTACCGTGGTTGTTTCAGGTTGGCCTATGGATAGCAGTGAAGGTTACAAACAGTTGGTAACTAGAGTTAGAAGCTTAGAAGCAAATAATTTTCATTTTTAAAACAGCAGATGCAGTACCAGGCTGCTTGTGGCAATGTTCCACGTGTCAGTGGGAGAAACTTGAGCTTGGTGCTGGCCTTCCCTTGCCTGGGCTATAAGCATGGGTGCGCACTGCTGCCAGCTGCAACTGCACTGGATGAGACACAGGTCTGGGAGCAACGCAATATGCAGAGAGTAGGCACGGCTTTGGCCCACAGACTGTCATCACAGATGGTCCCAGACAAAGATTAAAAGGCAAATACCTCTTTTGTAGGAATATGTCTTAAGAGATGACACATAGTACTAGTGTATATAAGTAAAAAAGACCGAAACCTAAGTGACAGGTATTGTTGAATTATTAGAAGATAACCTCACTATTCATCTTAATGGATTGGTGTTATTTTCCTCCCTCCGTGTGGGACTGAATACAGCCACAGGAAGGGAGATGGAGGGCAGGATCCCAGGTCTGCTAGGAGAACCGCAACAGTGTACATGGACGAGGACAGAAAGAGTGACCTGAGTACAGTCAGAGTAGTTGGAGCCATGTGTGCCCATGTGCGTGGGTGTGGGGACACTTCCCAAGAGGGGGCAGTGTAGAGAACACACCCCTTTTTGGGAGGAGAAGCATAGCTTTTACGCTGGCTCTCTGTGAGGCTGTGCTGTAGGAGTGCTTCCTTTTCCAAGCTGGCTGGAATTCATAAACATTTTGGTACCTTGATCTCTGGCATTCCCGCCCTGGGGTCTTTGCTTAGAGGATGTCGTGGCTTACTTGTACTCACTTCTGACTGCACACAGCCCCCTGCTCACGTGTGTGGCAGGGCTGAGCTTCAGGGACTCCTACCCTGCAGTCGCTGGGAGAAGTATATAAGCCCCAGGGGGAGCATGCAAGGCTCAGCGGGACAAGCCTCTGCAGCTGTGTGAATCGAGCTTGGGGAACGAGGCTGATTTACACCGGAGCTCTGTGGGAACTGCGGCTCACCGACATGTTTAGGGTGCTGTGGGCGACTTCTGCCGCCCTCCTCATTTTCAGCGTAGTTATTTCTAAAGTTAATTAACCTGGCTGGTACGTCCTTCCGTTGGCCTTGAAATAGACCTGGAATGATCCACACCTTTAAAAATGATCCACACTCTGGGAAATGAGGAAGACAAATCCTCATTTTTTGGAAACAGGCACTCTTTTCAACTCGGTAATTACCGATCTTATTCCCCTCTTTTAGACTTCCTGATATGCATACTAATTTCCTGTTTGTGCAAATTGCTGAACTAGGGACTCTGAAGAACACAGAGTAGAAAACTCAGGCTTTGACTTCCAGGAATTTGCAGTCTTAGTAGGGTTAGGGAAGCTGAAACTCTGACTGACACGCTTTGGTTGTGTTAAGTGTGGAATGATTGGAATGGGTGCCTATTCCAATTCTTGGGACCTCAGTAGCCTGGATGCGCTGAGGCAGTGTTGGAAGGAGGAGGAGCTAAGCACACATTTCTCTTTCTGTCATCCTGGCTTTGGAGTTAGACAGAGTGAATCTGAACCCTGAATTCACTGAAGCAAGTTGTGTGACCTGGGAAAAGTCACTTGTCCTTCTTAAGCCTCAGTTTGTCTACCTGCAAAAAGAGGAGAAAAACAAAAACTTCTCAGGGGTTGAACAGAATAAATACTTTAATATGTTTTTAAAAACTTAATATTTTAATATTAAATTTAATATTTTAATATTAATTTAATAATTAATATGTAAAAAATTAACATTATGGAGCGCACAATGAGTGCTCGATAAAAGCCATTATCATCATTTTAACTATCTGGCCACATTTGCATCTCCCAATGTCATGAACAGGCAGATGTGTGAAAGTTCAGACACAGGCTGCATGGCCAATGTGATGTTCATTTTTCAGCCCGTTTGATGATATCTTACTCGATGCATCTGAGACAGTATTTAAACCTTAGTGTCCTGTACTTTGAACTTCTTCCTTTTATTAATCACTAAAATAAATATGAGAGTAGAGTTAAGATGCACAGACAGCCTAAGCCTTTGCCTAATAAAGTCACCCATACTCTGAATATCTGTTGATAAGCAGAGGGCTGTATTCACAAAGGAGGAAAGATACTGTATGAACCCCGCTTACGTGGGGAAGTGATGGAAGGGAGGGTCCATACATGAGCTCCCGCATCTTTTCTCGGACTCATGCCATGTTATATGCCTTGTCTTTGATTCAGTAGGAAAAGCTCTTCTCCATGACTCCATAATCCTCAAGAACAGGGTCCATGAGGACACTGACTACAAATGCTGATGCATTTATTAGTAAAACTTCCCATGGCTGTGTTTTAAAACCTCCCCAAGCTGGACACAGTGGAACACATCTATAATCTCAGCACCTGGGAGGCTGAGGCAGGAGGATCACCGTAAGTTCTAGTCCAGTCTGAATTACATAGCAAGATCTTGTCTTAAAAACTAAAACAAACAAACAAACAAAAAAATCAAAAACAAAACCTCCTCCAAACTCACCATCAATATCTTCTTCAGAGCTGATTTTTACGCTTCAGTTCATTCACATGCAAAAAGAGGGAAAAAATCAAAATTTATCAGGAGTTGAGCAGAATAAATACTTAAATGTGTAAAAGAGCTGATGGCTCTGTGAGAATATCTCCTTTTGCATGTAACAAGTATTTTTCCAGTGGGTGTGGGAAATTCTTCAGTTCTTTTCTTCAAGGCCACTGATTGGTTGCCTTATGGACCACAGCAAGCTCACGTCAATAGCAGGTGGGAAGGTAGGCCGCTTCTGGAAGCCAGCTCATTTGGTGCTTTATGTGCTGCTGTAAAGCTATGTGGAAAGGCTCACCTGTTGGAAATTCTAAAGCTTTGCAGTGCCTGAAAAATTGTTTCGGGCTGCAGGAGTTTCCCCAGGTCTTCTCTACTGTGAGCCGCAAAGCAAGGCTGGGAGACCAAAGCGCTTAGGCCCCTCTCTCTATGGACGTGCTTGATCCTCATAAACAGGACGGTTCACTCAGGACCTGGGACAATCTTTGGAGCTGGATTATTAGCATTCACCCCAGGGCTTCTTACTTGGAGGCCAGAGGGCATATGGCATTTATGTCCTAATGCATCTCCTCTATCATGTGTAATATAATCTCCAGATGAACTTTTAGCCAGAAATAAGACCCAAGGAGAGGACCAAAAGAGGTTTCCATATCATTACACTTCTGATTTGGTAACTAACCGCACCATCGAGGGTGTCTGCGTGTATGTGCATGTACCCACACAATTGTATCATCTTCATGTGAGCAGCTCAGCTACATTACATGGTACTGGAGGAGAGCTGACAGTGTTACATGGCTCAGTGCTGATATGTGGATCATCACGACTTTCATAGCCCAGATTTAGCACTTCTTTTCTTTCTTCTTCTAGTATATGTGCATCCTCAGTGATTGAGAATAACCTAGGACCTCTCATTTTATGTTTAAAAGGCCAAGACAGGCACTAAAAATAGTTGTACATTTTAATTATCCTGGCTGAAACCGGAACACAAGGTTCCACTGCGACAACTGTGATAGTATGATGGTAACAAGAAGAAATTAATAGAAGTTGGAACTGCTTGAGAAAATCTGGCAGGAATGTTGTTCTAAGTATAGATGTTTGGAAGTTTCTTCGAGTAAGTGCAGCTCACCCTACAACACCCAAGGAGACCTCTCCTTTTCCTTTGCTCAGCAGGGGCGGGTCACCGGAGCCTCTCAAAATGCACATAATTTTGCATGCATCTGTAAGAGCAGTTTGCACATTGTTTGGTGCCACTGGATGTAAAAGCAGCTTGTACATTATTTGGTGCCACTGTATGTCAATGACCATTACCAGAGTTTAGGCCCAGATCGCACCTTCTGACATCGTTAGAGGAGGGAGGCCTCTGGGCATAGCCCAAAATCTCAGAGACCAGATCCAGTAGGAAGGAGACAGCTGTGCAGTGCAGATCTTATGTAAACAAAACACCCCCAAGAAGAACAGTGTAAAAGCTGCCCAGAGTTGAAGACTACAGTGTTCGGCCCATTGGCTGAGCTCTTGGCTCGCGGAGGTGTTTCGGAAACATGTGAATTGACCTGAACTGCCCCACAGTTTGTTGTGGTTGTGGTTGCCAACACTGCTTTTCTAACTCCCAAAGACCTGTGAGCGGATGCTGTTCTCCCCTCAGGCTCAGCAGGAAGAGGCCGCCCGCTAGTGTGTGTCTGGACCGTGGGGAATGAAGGGAAGGCCTTCACAGGCCTCTCTGATAGAGATTCCTTCTTCCTTGCCAGAGAGGAGATAAAATGCCTCCCAAGGAAACAATAGCTCAGCCACTAGCTTTGCCAAGATGCATTTCCCCAAAGGAGGACGTTCCCTCTATTCAGGGGTGGTAACATTTGAAAAGAGACTCCAGGCAGGGCCCAGGCCCATTCCTAATTATGACCTTCAGCGGCACAGACGCGTGAGCCTCCTGAAGTGGTCAGAGAGCTAAGCCACCTCTCGGAAAGATTGGAACTGTGAGCCACAACCCTACTAAGTGAACTGCGATATTACATGTTCTGGAAAAAGGTATATTGAGCCTGTGAATAAGAAATAATAATTACATTACTGAAGAACCAAAAGGAGCAAAGGAAATTGGCTGGCTTACCCTGTCACTGATTTAGTGCCTTCTAACTAATCCGATCTGATTTCTTGTCTCATTTTTTCTGCCCTGCCCTTCACAGGCTATTCACCAAACAGCGACCTGTGATACATACTGGAGTCTCCCGAAAATTTAATCACCAAGTGTTTCCTGAAGCGGATACCTTTGGAAAGCCTTCTTGGGAGCTGAGAAGAGCTGTAGTTCCGAGACATGGCAGCAGTCCTGCCCGCTCTCCAGACCCCAAGTTTCCAGAGCAAGAGTATTCTCTTAGCTGCTATCAAACACTGACATTACAAGAAGTAAGCAGGTGACAATGACTCGAGGCTAAAACAAAATCCCTTCCACTAAAGCATTTTGAACTCCCAGAACAAGTTCAGCTTTGCCCCTGTAAGATGCTCTCTTATAGCAGGACATTTGAGAAAACTGTGATGTGCAGTTACTAATTATATAACTTGAGGGTTAGACACTAGACTCTGCATCCAGTGCCTGTTACCCTCCTACAGAGAAACAGAACCCTGACTTCCGGTACGGAATGTATCACTTAGGGTGCTACATCAGCTCTTCAAGGAAAAGCGTAATTTCTAGGGCTGAGGAAGAAGCAGTGAAAATCATAGTGTACATGGAACCATTTGATCCCTGGCTGGGTTACAATGGGTCATTCTGCTGGTTTTGTTCTTGCTGCTGTTTTCCTGTCTTTGCCAGGCTAGTGGCTACTGTGTGTGTGTGTGTGTGTGTGTGTATGTGATCAGTCATTGGTACTTTCCTGCCTGTGGCATGCTTGCCTAGTCCACAGCCTCCTGCAGGTCTTGGGTCAGGGCTATCACCTATAGCCACACAGACAGAGCTCTGTACAACCTTACTGGAAGGGACAGATTCCTTGAGGAAGGCCCGTACCACTGCCACGTGTAACACAGACCCTAAACGTAACCCCCTTCATTTCTCTGAGATTAAGTAGTGACAAGTTCTTAGACAGGTGGAAGGGTGTGGTGGACCGAAAGGGGAATCTATGACCATCAGTGATGGGTGTGGATGTTCGGGGAGAATCAAAGGGCAAAGCTTCTAGAGCTAAGGCAAGGTATTTTCTCCTATCTTGAATGACCTGGGAGTTTCCAAAACTCCCAAGGCAGCTATGGAACGCTGGAGCCTGAGCGGTGGTGAGAGTGGCCCTCCCTGTCCCGGGTCACTCCAGCTCTCTTTTGTTTTTCAGCTGTGAGCTCTTGGATTTTGGCGGTGTCTACTCCACATCTCCCAGGACAGAGTGTGACCAGGGAAACACACCGTGTAGATGAGCTTGGCATTTTCTGCTTTTAAGATTTTCCCCTACTTTTGTATATACTGACTCATGTAAATTCACACATTCTACTAGAACTTGAAGGTGATAGCAGAGACTCCGACTTGACTATTTTTATCATCCTTGGGGTTGTGCCCAGGCATCAATATTTTTTAAAAGTTCGCAGTTGATCCTAACATCTCCCTGGGGTTGAGAAGCCTGGGGTGGAACAGGCATGTAACTGGGTTTGAATCCAGGGGTCTGGTCTAGGCTCTTGACTTCTCACTGTCTGTTCTGGATTGCAGCACACTCCCCCCAAACTCTTATCTCTCCCAACTCCTTAACAAAGCTTCAGGCAACATCTTCGGCAGGGACACTCCTAGGGCTGGAGAGACCTCTTAACAACAGAAAATCACGAAGGCTGTGGGCAGACAGGCTGAACTGACTTCCTTCGCACAACCTGCCGCTCCTCCTCATGGGGCAGGAGAGCCCACTACCCCTCTGCAGGGCTGCCTTCCCGCTGGTGCTGCCAGGAATATGAGGAGGCCTGTGTCCATTCATTCAAACAGAGTCTGACTTGCAAACAGAATGCCTTCCTGGAAGGCTGGACCCAACTACGTGTCAAAGCTGGCTGAGAACTGCCAGCAGCCTGATGCTCCACCTGGACATACAGGAAAGATGATCAGAGAGTGAAGTTCTGCTAATGCAAAGAACAAGCCCAGAAGTTAGAGAGTGGAACTAGCTATAGTGGGGGTTAGTTTTGTGGCCAGGGCGCTGAGTGGATTAGCGACTGCCAAACACGAGTTATATCCCAAGATTCAGGCTCAGATGCGTAATCCTGACAGAACATCTGTGGCCGGGACAGGGTGGGGCGCCGAGGGGCCTTCCTTCACCCCAGCGCCGTGACAGGCCGTCTCCAGGTCTAGGCTGTGCTCGGTTTGTGTGTCCTGTCAGCAGTAATGAAATCCAACAGCCCCGCAAGAGACTTCTTTTCCCTTCTCACAAATTTTTAATAAAACTCTCTGAAAACAGAGCTGGGCATCTCTGGAGCCTGAAATTAAAGCGATAAGATGGGAGATTAGGCCTTTGGCAGTCTGCACCGGACTGCACCACCAGCACGGGGTCCAGGGCAGTGTTTCTGAGTCCGCTGACTCTGTGAGTCTCTCCCTCCGGAGGCTTCGCTCTCTTATTTTCGCAGGAATAAAGCCCTGCACCGAGGAGGAGAAGAGCGGCCCTTCACTCTCCGCGCCACTAACAGCCTGAGAATCAAGCCTGGAAACAGGTTTTCACAGAAAGTAACTTTGGGAGAGAAGTGCTTTGGAATAAGTAAGCACCCTTGGTTTAGATTTCCTGGGACAAAATGTAATCAAGGTTGTTTGGTCAACACTGTCCATCACCTGCCTTGGAGGAGGAAGGGCCCCTGTCGGCGCAGGCTCGGCCGGGCCCCCGCTCGGACCCGGGCCCCCGCTCCGACTCCTGCGCATGAGGCGCCAAAAGCAGCAGTGCAGGAGGCCGGGGTGCCAGGGCCGGCTGGGGAGGGACGCGGGGCGACTGCCAGGGGCCAGCCAGAGGGCCGGGCAGTATTTTAGGTGGGATGCTCAGGCCTCTGGGTCCCAGGCTGTGAGTTGAAGATCCGCGTCAGCTGGCACTTCTTCCCAAAGCAGACAGTCTTGGCGTTCATCTGCAAGTGAAATTACTCAGTTTTCTAGAAAAGAGAGTATGTTTCGCTCTGGTTGAGAGTTAAGGAAGGACGGATGGTTCTCTCCCTTTCTCCCCTCGTAGGCCCTTTTCCCTCCCTGCTCCTCCTGTCCCTCTTTTCTGTTTTTCTGAGACTTTCTCACAGGCAGGGAGGAGGACAAGTGCAAAGTTTGTACTTCTTTGTAAATGGTTCTGTGGGGAGTATTTCTATAACTATAAACCCTGTTAATACCAATCATAAGACTTGCTGGTGCTAATCTCTGCTGTTTTGGACCAGAGTGGGTTCCCAGTAATATATTTTACCATGAATATCTGCACGCACTGGCTCAGATCCCCCATAACGAATAGAGCAAGAAAACAGGCTCCCGTTGAAAATGACTTCCGATCTGAGTTCTGAACTAATGTCACATTGTCACTGGAGTGGGCATGAGGCTCCCCAAGGCTTAAGTAAGGATTTTAACCCATACCTTTATAATAAATATGCAGAGGCAGATGTGGTGGTGGCTCATGCCTATAATACCAGCCATCAGGAGGCTGAGGCAGGAGGATTGTTTAGAGTTCAAGTCCAGTTTAGGCTCCATAGTGAGTTCAAGGCCAGCCTGAACTATATAAGCAAGACCCCGTCCCAAAAAACAACAACAAAAAATATATATGTCCACTGACTCCTGTTAAGGAAAAATAATTTTCAGGCTGCATCAGTAAAGGAGGCATAAGAAGGGTTTACGAGAAGGAGACACAGGAGACACGAGGGCGGAGGAAAGTGCTCAGAGGGACGAGGCACAGTCCAGCTGGGAACTGGGGCTTCTGCATGTTTGGGGGGGTGGGCATCTGTGGGGTTCACTCATCTGTAGTCTTGGTCTTGCGTTCAGTGCTAGCCTTGGTCTTAGTGGGTGGGAGAGAGTGGACCACCTGTAATGAGATAATGGTCCATTCCTGTGAGGTCCATCTCTGGGTGAGAAGACCTTCTTCCAGCAAAAGGGGCTGGGCAAACCTCTTTGTGGACAGAAGGGAGTCGCCCAGGTTTGCTATTTTGTGAGAAAGAAAAAAAGTAAATAAAATAGGTTTGTGTTCTGGGGTTGCAGTTCTCCTTTAAAGTACAATTTCTGAACTCTCAGTTTATTCGGCTCTTTTTTCCTACCTTGATTTCTTTCTTTCTTTCTTTCTTTCTTTCTTTCTTTCTTTCTTTCTTTCTTTCTTTCTTTCTTTCTTCCTTCCTTCCTTCCTTCCTTCCTTCCTTCCTTCCTTCCTTCCTTCTTTCTTTCTTTCTTTCTTTCTTTCTTTCTTTCTTTTCTTCCTTCCTTCCTCTCTCTCTCTCTTTTCTTTTGTGTTTTTCAGACAGCATTTCACTCTGCAGTTCAGGCTGGCCTTGAACGAGCAGCAATCTTCCCGCCTCTGCCTCCCAGGAGCTGCCACTACATCTGGCTAGGCACCGGTTTTAAGTGAAGGCAGAGTGGCATACTGTGGCCATTTGCCTTAGAGCAGAGTTACAGAACATTTTATGAAAGCATACTCAAGACTGCATGGTGTCTTGGCAAGAGAAGGAGCTTAGTTCAAAATGTTTAAGTGCGAAAACTATAAGGAAGCAGTTGCTGTGAAACGCGAGGTGGAGGGAAGGGGGCCGAGACAGGGAGAACTGTCCGGGTCTGCAGAAGCAGAAAGCCGCTGTCACAGCCAGCTGGAGGACCGGGGGAGGAGAACTGCCCTCCCGGGCCCACAAGGACGGGTCGCGGAGGCAGTAACCCACGGAGGCCACCGTGCCTGGCAGACAGAGCGGCAGTAAGGGGCAGAACAGAGGAGGGTCTAAGCAGATCTCTCCTGCACATGCAAGTGCCAGATCCAACCGGAAGCCAGTGGCAGGGAACAGTTTTCCCCTCCGAGCAAACAGAACGGTGAAGGACGTCCAAATGGAAACCAGGGATGCAGAGCCAGGACTAATACTCCCCTGCCCCTTGGCCAGTCTGTCTGCGTGCACGGCCACTGCAGCCTCTGAAACTGATTCTTCTTGTCTTCCGCCGCCGTAACAGCCAAGTATTGAACAATGTCACACTTGGTAAATGGCACCCTGATCAAAGCGCTGAGGTGACCTAATTGAATCGATGGCTTTTAATTTAACCTGTTTCAGCAACTAGCTTGTGAAAGCTCGGCCTGACCACCTGCCCCGTACTTCCTGTCCATGTATGGTAAAAGATAATTCCAAGAGAATTTAGTACTTTTCTCTCTAAAATGCAAGAGAATTTCCTTCTCTATTCAGTGTTTATGTCGTCTCCATAATTTTCTTATTCCTTCCTAATATTTTCTTTCAGAGAGAAATTTAGGACTTGAAGGTCATCTGAAGGTCATTTTCCTGGAGCGGAGGCCATAAAAATAAAAATGCAGCCATCTGGGGGCCCTTATCACAGGCTGCTTCTCACTGAGGCCTCTCCTGTGACTGTTTCTGGATCTGGCTACAGTTATTTCGTGGATTACATTTCAAGCCAGCACAGCTTCTCTCTTAGCTAAAATAGTTCTCTTGGCCTTTGCTGAGAGGTATTTTTTTCCCTCTCGTGAAAAAAGAACAACCTTCAAGAATGTTGCCAAATGCGCACATTCACACAAACTCACCCAATAAATCTATGCTTTAAAAAAGTAGCAGTTCAATTAATGTGTATTGTAGAAAATGGTCATTGTCTCCATATTCACCCACTTCTGAAGAAACAGCTCTCTCCACCATTTCCTAGGAAGACTCCTTTCCTTTGTTGGGCTCTGTGTGTGAACAGAAAGAAGTAACCTTTCAACTGATATTGATCCACTGGCTTTACCAACTCAAAGCCCTACAAAGGGCATGTCAGCTCATCTTAAAACTGAATAACACTGCTAATTAGACTTGAGATTTATGCTTCTGTTCACCGAGATGCTTCATAAAAACCTTCAGCTAACCCTCTCTGTAGCCTGAGACTAAGGAAGGAACACATGAAAGAAACCCCCTGAATTTCAAGTGATGCTTCACTGAGACCCTCGAGGCCTTGCTATGGCATAGGAAATGTCATTCTTCATCCGTAGCTCTTGAAATTTGAGGTGATCAACCTTGAAGAGAGGATTTCTATACATAAAAATACATTTTCTTCCCAATCCAAGTTAAATACAGCCAGTCCCGTCTTTCTTCACTTAAATACAGCCAGTCTCGTCTTTCTTCACTCTCTGTCATTAGAAGTTAGTTGCTCAGGCAGGTGGAAATCTAATGTAGATATTTCCGCCTGAAAGCTAATGAGCTATGGCTTCAGAAGCTACAAAAACAGAGCTTCGTGATAGTAGCCAAACGCAGAGCAAACAAAGGTCAGCTAAGGGACAGCAGTCGAGGCCGCTGTGGGTCGTCTTCTCCCCCCCCTCTCCTCGCTCTTCCTTGCATTACTGCGTGTTAGATTAATGCTGTCCATTTGTTCGTGGCTTGTTCAAGGTGCAAAGCACCAGAGCAATAGCAGCCCCTGCTCTGGGCATCTCCCCCAACCCTGCAGGGAGACGGGGAAGTGAGGCAGGCGTAGAGGAGTCGCATCTGGAGCTGAGGTTAACTGCCCTTTCTGGGAGCACTTGCAAGAAGCACTTCCTGCCTGTCTTTACAGTTGGCCTACAAACATGGCAGTTCTGGCAAAGCACTTTGCATCCATGCTTTATTGTACGTAAGGTGATGCTTTTAACTTCCTTTTGGTGCTCTGCCAGCTGGGTCCCACTTATCCCTTTTGCAATGCAGTTTATTAAGCTGGTCAACCGATGCAAGATAGGATCGTGTGTATTAATCACGTGCTTCTCTTTCTTTCCCACACTTCCCGACATTTCCGTAGTTGTGCGAGGCTTCTACACTGACACAGGGAGAACTGGGATTGATGTGTCTGAACAACATAAGAGAAAAATAGAGGTCTGTTGTGTTAATTTACTAATGAGGTTCCCTTGAAGCAAAAGCAACGACTCTGAGGGGAACTGAGACCCCATTCAGGAGTTTATGACAACAGTGATGGAGAAGAAAACAGCGCAGTTTGGGAGGGCCCAGGGAGGAGGGAGTCTTGCCCATTCTTGAAGAACAGACACGTTCTTTGCGCAGGAACACACAGAGAATTTAGGTAGGATACTACCTTGAGAGGTCCGGGCTGGGTTTTCAGGACAGGAAAGTGTGCAGAGGAAGCAGAGGGCAGGAAAGGTCAGGGAGCCAGGCGAAACCAGGCTGAAACCGCAGGTTGTCATTTCTAGTCCTTTACCTCACCCAGGCAGAGCCCAAGAAGCGTCTCTCCTGTATAACATGAGACCAAACCTTCTTCCGTAGCTCTCAGCAGAAATCCCAGCCTGCCACCGAAAGGTCTGCCGAGGTCCACCTCCCTGTCTAATAAACACCCCTGTGGACACATAGGTGGGGGCCTTCCCCCTCAGAGAAGCAGTACTAAGGTAGAACCGACCCATAGCTGGCTGGAGCTGGGCAGTGGGGACATTCACACAACCAAATTACATGTGGCAGGTGGTAGCTAGCAGAATTTTTGTACACACCTTTTGTCACAAATAATCCCCAACCACAGTTTCATTTCCAATTTAGAATTCCTTCTAATATGTTTCTTCCAGACTGTAACCAAAAAATACAGAAAGCATATTTTATAGTGTACGGCTTCGACAAGGCTCAGCCCTGTAGACCAGACCCACACGCTAGACTCCTCACCTTTGAACCCTGAGAGCACGAACACTTGATATGTGTTATAAGAGCCCTTATTCTCCCAACTTCCTTAGACATATAGTCCAAAGTATGGAGCCTGTGGACACTGCAAATCACCAGCGTGATGACATCAATGTGTTGAAACTTCACCTCCTTTTACTGCACATCACTCATCTCTAAGAAAGACCTCATCAGTCCTGAGAGCCTCTTCCCGGAGAGCTGCCACGGGGGTGGTCTTTATTTCAGAGGAAAGAAGAGGCTTTGAGTATTTCACCCCAATAGTAGCAAATTATTAGGGACATCCACTGTGTAACTACCAGCTGGATTTTCCTTATTATTATACCAAAACCCGCAATGCTTTGGCCCTTGATAAATCCTCTGAAACACTGGGATGGTGGTGTCTCCCAAAGGCAGGAAAACATATCAAGTGACTTTGGGAACACATTCTCTGTCCTCTGCTTGGGTCTGTTGTAAAAAGCAGCAAGGACACTTGTTCTCTTTGTCAGGGGCAGGAGTTTCTGGCACAGAGCAGCCATGCGGGCTGTGAGGAAGGGGTGGCTGGCACCTGTCAGTCCCCTTGCTGGCCTCTTCCCCCTCCTGAAAGTGTTTTCTGCCCCTTGACTTTCTTTTGACTTCCTGTTTCAGCTCAGTGACCTGTGGGGTTCAGGTAGTGCACCCTGCGCTGCTTCCTTAATCTGATGCTCACATCCTGTACACACTTGTATTTGTAACCTGGATCCGGTCCTGGTTTCTGGACTAGGTCAATTCCACTTGTTTTCCTTTGTGATTGGAGGCTCTGCCAACGATCAGCAGTCGCTCTGGCTTCCCTCTCTCCTCCACCAAAGAGTTAACCTTGGGAGTGACAGGAGGCGCTGGCTCCCAGGCTGCCTGCTGCGGGGCTGACCATATTAGGAGTGTGTGAAAGGAGGATTCAGCTCCTGGGGTAGCAGCGGGAGCTCTCCTGTCAGTAGGAACTGCAGGAGCTATATTTAGTAACAGGCGCTAGGGAATAGCAGTCAGAATGTGGGAGTGGGCCGCTGGAATGCAGATGTGCAGTGGGTCTCTGCTCCAGTCACCACCGAGGCTTTACACCGAGGCCTCAGGAGGGAGCTGAGCTCCTCCCGCCCCACTGCCTCCCAACTGTCTGGATGGCATCCTTCGCAAGTCTGGCAAGGGTAGATTTTCGTCTCTGCTGCTTTTTTTAACCAGGAGAAAAGGAACCATGATTGCTGAATGAATCATTATTCAAAACGCTGTAAGCAGTATTACTCTCCCCTCAGACCTCGCCTCCTGTGCTATGTCAGGTTAATTAACCACTAATATGATGAATGGAATAATTTTATTGCCCTGTGATTTCTCCTTTTAGGAAACAAAAGCAATCATCTCCCTTGAGTTTTGCAAGAAATGCGTATTTGGTGTTAGAAGCATTTTTTCTGGTTACAGAGGTCATCGGGTCTAGAGAGAGGTCTCCATTATAATATATAATTGCTTAAGCAGAACATCATTGTTGTGTATGAAATGGTTTCTTATAAACCATGAAATTTATATAAAATACTATGAGAGTAAAAATTAAGGGAAAATGGCCTATAGACAGCGCTGTTCACATGCTTGAGGATGTGAAGGTACAGTAAATACCTCCTTAATGGAACCACAGAAGCTTGGCTTCAAGAGTAAATTTTTATCCAGAGACAGGGTCTGTGCTTACATCTCTCTCGCCCTGCCCGCTTGGCTTTGTCTTGTCAGTTGACTGAGGCTTTAGTTTACATGAATTGGAGGACGTTATTTTTAATTCTGAGCTTTGGGAAACATTCAGATATTTAGAATGTGGGATTCCCCTTGTCTCCTCATATTTACACCTCTACAAGTCCACCCACTACCCTCAAAGTATTTGGTAGTGGTGGTGCAGTGGAGAGTTCTCATCAAACATCGTGTAGGCCTGAAGCTGTGGCTGGGAAGTTCATTTGAGTGAAAAGCTAAAGCTATTGCATGTTCCACCACCGTTCCCTACTGCTAGAACGCTGTCAGCTCCGGGCTTCAGCTAGGAGGAAATGACTGGGCTGTGGACATGGCTTTGGGTAACACTAACAAACTTCAGTGTAGTCCTGTGTGGTCCTATGAGGACCCTTGGAGGAAAAGAATCGCAAGAAACTTTACCTAGTGAGCACACTCTGCGCAGTGACACAACGGATAATTGTTGCTCATCAAAAATGCGCACAGCACATCTAAGGTGCACATTACGGCAAGAGATGCAAGAAAGGGTTAGCCATGACACTTCCGGTTGGAGCCAGAGGGAGCTGACAAAGCTGGCGGTGAGTGGCGAGTGGGAAGGGGCTGCGTGAATGGAGAAGAGAGGGCGTGCGCTCAGGAGGGCGGAGCCTTGCGGACACACCACGGGGTGGGGGGCAGGGAAGCAGCTGGATGGAGTGGAGACCCCATCTGAGAGAACTGCCCCTGGGGAGCCTCAAAGGGGAGGGGCTTCGAGATACAGGCAGCGGGTGGAGAAAAGTGAGGCTGGCCAGCAAGGTGCTGGGGGCCAGTGGGGTGGAGTGGCAGACATCTTGGGGCGCTTACGTGGGTGGAAGAAAGGGGAACATACGCCACAGGTGTATTCAGTGATGGAACAAAATGCTTCGTGTCTCAAGTTAAGGGTTCAGATGCAGAAGAAGGGTTCAGATAAGAATCAAACTTGCAGGTCACTACACTTCACTATAATGATTACAGTAACTGACATTTGTTGGCCACTATGCCAAGACTGAAAACATTTACCTGGATATGTACTGCATGCCCCGTCTCATCTAAATTTTAGGTGACTTTATAAAGTCAGTTCTCTTCTATGTATCATTAAACACAGGAGAAAACTAAGGCATAAAGAGGTACTTGACTATTGAATTATAGCCCTGAGATTCAAACTCAGATCTCTATAAATGCTCCCCTACAAGCTTAACTACACCATTACATTAACTTCCCAAGTGCTACAGGTCCCCGAAGTAGTTTGGGATTTGATTTTAGGCGAACAATAAAAGCTTTCTTTCCATATCTGTTATCTTTCCCACAACAAGATGGGAAGTATAATACTATTATTTATCAACATAAGATAATCATAAGTGCTTAAGATAGTCATAAGTGCTTATCTTATGGGAGGCGTTGTGCTAAGTGCTGGGGTTTCAGGGATAAGTTTGACACACTCATTGAAGAGATATTGTGACAAATAAACCACAACATAATGTGTTAAGAGCTTGCAGAATTAGATATCAAGGGCTAGTGAGGTACAAAGAATGAAAGAGACCAGAAGAAAAGCTTGAAGAGGTAACAGCTGAGGAGACTTGAGGGAACAGTGACAGCCTCCCTGGTGGACAAGACAACGAAGAATATTACGGTGTAATAAAAGAATTTCTTGGAAGTATGAATCACCAGGGAATCTCTAGTGTAAAGTAACAAAAGAGGCAGGAAGTAAACCTGAGAAAGTAGGTCAAAGCCGTATTATGAAAGGCCTTATATACTAGAAAAAGAGGGCTAGCACCCACTGGACCCCAAAGTAGGCATGACAGCTTATATCTAGATGTGACCCCAAAGCCTTATGCAGTCATAGCTGGGGCTTTTCAAAGGTGGCTGGATCTAGAGGATGTTTAAGGATGTGATGGTGGGATTGATTCATGGTTCAATGCTAGGATTAAGGGTGCCCTACCCTGAGTACAAGTGCCACCCAGTCTAAGGGAGGGCAGCCGGGGTAGAACATAAGGTGCAAAGGGATAGCTGCTGTTGTCACTTTCTGCTTCACTGCTTTGCTGCTTGCTGCCTTCTGCTTTCCTGGCCTCTGCCTGCCATGGACTGCTCCTCTGCAGTACCCTCTGCCACACCACCCTGCCTTGGACCTAACCATCAATGGACTGAAACCTCTATAAACTGTGACCCAAATTAATCTGTCCTGCTTTAGCTTTGGGGGTCTGGTATTTTGTCTCAGGAATGAGAAAAATAACTAAGACAGTAGGGTTCTCAGAGTTTCCTTACACTAGGTCAGGGCTGACCTAGAACCAGCAGGGATGATTCTGCTGCCAGTCCAGGAAACGATGGTTTAGGGAAAGGAAAGATCCCCAAACAAGCAACTAGCAGATCCTGGTAAGATCCACATAGACAGGGTTCAAGCCAAAGAATTTGTCCTGCAAGGTCATAACTGTCTTTTGGAATAGAAAAATAACCCATCCTCTCTTGCTCTGTAATGCTCTTAGTCCATTGGTCTGAACCTTTGATGAAAACTTGTTTCCATGCACACACACTTGGATTTCCAATTTCCTCTTCACCTGTAAGAACCTGATTAAATTAAGCACTATTGACACCTAAGCTCTTCAAATAGAAACTCATTTGAAAAGATTGGCATCAGAACAACACAGTGCCACTCTCTGCTTCCCATTTCAGCCAAGTGTCATCGGCTCTGGTGAGGATATTGCTCACGGCTGGGGCCCAGTAGACACATAGGTCTGCCCGATGAGACTCTAGCTTCTTAGTAGCTACTTAGTGAACAAAACTACAGAAGCAGATTGACTGCTTTAATTGTAAATTGATAGCTTTCACTTTAAATTCTAGCTAACAACCCTCAAACGGGTGTTTAAGGATGAGTAGATGGCTACGAATCAGGCCATGTCCTAGTCTAAGTGCACTCGCCCATTCTTCAAGACAGTTGCTTTGTCTGCCCTCCTCTCCCCTCTGGCATCCTACAGCTCCCCTCCCCCACCAGACCAATGACCTCATCTTATTAGCATTGAGAAAATAGGGTCCGGTAATCCTGGGGCTGGATATATATGTTCATCTCCAAAGGAAATGCAATCAGTATGTTAAAGAGACGTCTGTACTCCCGCATTCGCTGCAGCATTATCCAAACAAGGGCCAAGACGTGGATTCAATCTAAGTGTCCATCATTGGCTGAATGGACTAAAAAAAAAAATGGCAGATCTACACAATGGAATACTACCCTGCCTTAAAAAAAATAAAGGAAATCCTCTCCTTTGAGACACGGATGAACCTGGAAGACATTATGTTATGTGAAATAAACCAGGCACAGACTATTACATAGTCCGGCCTGTAAGTGCAGTGAAAAAAAGTTCATCTCAGAAAGTAGAGAGTAGAATGGTGGGCACCAAGAGCTGAGGTGCTGGAGGGGTTGGGAGATATAATTAAAATGCAAAAATTTTGGCCTGAGATATAGCTCAGTGGCACAAGTTCCTGCCTGGTAAGCGCAAGGTCCTGAGTTTTTGTTCCCAGTACAAAAAACCCTTTTTTTCCCAATCAGACAGGAGGAATAAGTTCAAGAGATCTTTTGTAGATCATGATAACTATGGTTGACAATGTGTTATATTCTTAAAAATTGCTAAGACAGATTTTTAAGTATTCTCATCATAAAAATCATGAGTAATGATGAGGTAATACATATGCTAGTATGATTTAATCATTCACAATGTGTGTATATTTCAAAACAAAATATTGTACACAGTAAATATATGTAAATTTTTTTATCAGTTTAAAGAAATAAAGTCGGGCATGGTGATGCATGCCTGTGATCCCAGCACTCAGGAGGCTGAGATGGGAGGATTGTCAAGAGTTTGAGACCAGCCTGAATTACATAGTGAATTCAAGACCACTCTCAACTACATAGCAAGATCCTGTCCCCTCCCCCACCCAAAATAGAGAAAAAAAGCTCTTAGAACAGAAAATCTGATGTTCCTGCCAATCTTCCATATGGCTTTATTCACAGCAGTGCCTCTTAGAGGCCAGCTTCTGCTCTTTTGCTCTTGTGCTCTGGGCTGTATATATTGGTTCTCTTCTCAGAGACCTGGTCCTTCCCATGATGCTTCTGTGCCTTCCTTTCTATTGGATCAGCCAATCCGTTTCTAACCGTGCTTTAGTGTCTCCCAGATCAGCCAATCAGTGTCTAACTGTGCTGTAGTGTCTCACACCATTAAGAGAAGACTACACCTCCTAAACCCACATTTCCCTCCAAATATTGTGTGACTTTTAGTTGTATTTTATGGTAAGATTTCTAGAACCAATTGTCTAAATCTTAGATCTTCACTTCCTCACTACTTATTTTCTCTGCAAAACATCCCAACTGATTTTTTCAAGGGGGTGGGGAATGTTGAAACAGGGTCTTGCTGTGTAGCTCAGGCTGGCCTTGATCTCACTTTGTAAACTGGGTGTGGTGACTCACACCTGTAATCCCAGCACTCAGGAGGATGAAGCAGGAGGATCGCCGTGACTTTGAGGTCAGCCTGGGCTACATAGTAAGTTTAAGTCCACCTTTATTACATATCAAGATCTTGTCTCAAAAAAAAAAGCCTCACTGGCAGGTCCCAGTTGATTTCTTTCTGTACTGGTCCACAGACTTCTCTTTGCCCTGTTCTATACTTGTGTGGAGAAATCACACCGCCGTACTGAGTCTAATTTGTGATTGCTAACTTCCAGTGGGTCCTTAATGCTTCCTGGAAGTCATATCACATTTCTCTAATGTATCTACCCTCCCACTTTCCTGAGTACTAATACTTTCTCCGCCCCCCTTGAGCCTCCAGCACTTTCCTATTCTCACTCTGCCTAATGACCTCACTTCCTACTTTACATTCTACTTTGGTGAAAGACTCAAACAACCTACAGGGACACATACAGGTGTGCACGGCTGAGCGGGCTCATTGTCTGGCAGTTCCCCTGTCTGCGCTGTGAGCTCTGGTGTCCATGGTGCTGGCTAAGCTCCATCTCTTTGTGGCTGTGGGTTGTGTTGTTTTAACTTAAGTATGAACTGCCTAAAAGAGTAGTAAATTTTTGGGTGTGCCTGTGGATGAGTGACACACAGGCCACAAAGTAAAGGCGCAAGACCAACTCAGGTCCAGGTGGTACTGGCCAACAGGCTTCTAGCTGGAACAGAATGCAAAGGGAGAACAGAAGGAAGTGCTTCCCTTTGCTTTGCTTGAGCTCTAGTTTTCGTCATTGCGTTTGGACACTGGTGCCAGTTCCTAGGCTTTCAGCAAAGACTCTTCAGTCTTCCAATGCTGGCTCTCCAGCTTTCTGGCATAAACTCGCACATGTGACTCTGCAGTAAGGTGCCAGGTCACTGACCATCCGGCTCCCCAGAACCCAGATGGCCACTGGATTTTTTCCATTTCCAATCCAGCAGAGGGCTTCTGGGACTCTCCCTCTTCTGATTCTGTAAACTCACCTCATAAATCCCTTGTATAATACACATATGATTTCTATTGAATCTGTTCCTTTAGGAAGCCCTAGCAGACTCTTCTTCATGCACTGGACTGTACCTCCTGGTGCCTTCTCTTTGATCTTGTCCCAGCAATTTTTGTCTTCTTATCCCTGATCATCAGTTTCCCTCTGCACCAGCATAGTCCTGGCAACTTACAATATGCATCACTTCTATGAAAAATACTAGCAATAGCGCAATAACAGAAACTTGTCCTGGCCTTATTTTTCCTCCACGTATCACTCTACTCCCTTTTCCCTCTATACCAAGTGTCTCTGAAAGAGTAAGATAAGCTTGATATCTCCAGTTTGCACCTTTGCATTTTGTCTTGAATTCCCTTTGGTCAGGCACTCCACTGCCACTGAAATGAAATTGCTCTAAATAAGGTCATTGACCAGCTCCTACAATGTTCAGTCTGAGCCGTGTCTTCCTTGACATCACTTGGGTGTTTAATCATGCCCTGCTCCTTGAAACTCTGCCTTTGCTTGGCAACCAAGCCCTCACTCTTGTCAGGTTTTCATCCACCTCTCTGAAAACTCTTGTTGGCCTCCTCTTCTGATTTCCATGATCTCTAGATCCTGGAGATGTCCTGAGACTAACACCATGATCTCTAGATTCTGGAGATGTCCTGAGACTAACACCATGATCTCTAGATTCTGGAGATATCCTGAGATTAGCACATGGACCTTACTCCTTGTCTTCTGTCCTTGCAGTCTTGGTGGCCGTGTTAAGAGTCTCATGACTTCAAGTTGCACACAGTATGCTCTGATTACTTCCAATCACAAAACCCTTGAAGTCACCCTTCTTTTTCTCTTGTACTCTACCTCCAATTTATCAGCACATCCCATTCACTCCAACATGGATATATTTCCAGAGTCCAGCCAACCGTATCAGCTCATTGTTAATAACCTGAGCAAGTGACTGACAAGTGTGGTCTAGATTACTGTAGTAGGCCCCTGATCGGTCTGTTTCTGTTCTTCCCACCCTAAAGTCTGTGGTTATCCCAGCAGCCAGAAGAAGTCATTTAACACCAGTGTCAGAGCATGCAAGTCCTCTGCTCAGGCACCTTCTAACATCTCTCCATCTCACCCTGGGTAAGAGTCAAAGGTCCTCTATCTGCAAGACCCTACCTGTTCTAACCCCAGTCCCTGTCTCTCAATTCTCTCTTCCTGCTTCCTTTTCTTCTAGGCCTCTGGCCTCTTCCTACCCTTTCCCATGCCAAGGACATGCTTGTCTCACAGCCGTTTCAATCATCTTTCTGCCTGAGAAGCTATTCTCCAGACATCTGCAGGGCTCACCCTCCCCTCACTTGAGGGTTTTGCAGAAATTCCATCTTTCTGATCAGTCTTTTCTGAGCTGCTTGCCTAAAATGACTTCCCTATCCTCTCCACACAAACTTTCTTTCTTCTCTCCTGTCCTTACATTTCAGCTACTCATTATTTTGCCTAGGGTACATTTTATTTCTTAATACCTGCCTCCCACTGGAAAGTAAACTGCAGAGGGTGGGAATTTCTTCTAACCATTTCCTCACCATAATAGCTTCAGTGCCTGAAGAGCAGTGCCCGAGGAACAGAACAGTACCTGGCTGCTCATTAATTACCTGGAAGACTGGAAAAATGAATTTCTCTGTGTCTCAGTTTCTCCAACTATAAATAGAGAATATAGAGAATCACCAATAGCTTCCATTATTAGAACAAAAGATTGTAAAGTTCCTACAACAATGCTCAGGGTCATAACAAGCACTCAATAAATGTTACCAATCATTACTCTTATTGTATGTTTATTATTATTGATGGTAGTAGTAGGGTCAAAGTACTCAGTCCCTTCGATTCATGATACCGTGTTTCTAGTTTTCTTCATAAACCTCCCTCCTCAGTGGCTGCTTTCTCTTCGGATGTCTGAAGGGTGGAGGAGCCCGGGGTGGACCCTTTCCTTCCTTTAATGTATGCTCTCTGTCCATGGTCTGACCCAATTTCCCAGCATCTAACATCATGTGTGTTGGTAACCTTCAAATTTGTCCAGCCCAGACCTCTTCCCCCTGATTCCAGACCAGTAACTTCCTACTGTTCTCTTGGATGTCTCCTCAGCATGTTTTGAAATTCACGTATCAGTGGTGGTTTTTTAAGACACCAGAGTCTACTGCCCTTTCCTTTGTTCTCTTTAAGAGTGAGCTGGACTGAGTGCCTTACTTCTGATGAACAGAATACTTGCAAAGTGACACTGTGAGACTTCCAAGGGAAGAGGAACTGATATTTTGGGTTCCTCCCTTGTAAGATCCTTCACTGCAGAACAGCCACCACACCCTAAAGACACTCGCACAGCCTCAGAGACGAGTCCATGTGCGCGCTTCTTGCCTATAGCCAGTGAGGAGCTGAGGGCGCAAGAGGGTAGCAAATCTTCCACCCAGTCAAGGCGCCGGAGGACTGCAGTCCCAGCTGGTAGATGGATGGCAACCCCGTGAGAGCTCCCAAGCTGGAACCAGCCAGCCACCTGTCTTACAGACACATAACATACATCCTTACTGGTTTGGTTTTGTTTTGTTTTGCTCTGCTTTGAGACACAGTCTTGCTATGTAGTGTAGGCTTGCCTTGAACTCCTGTAGTAGCTCCGGCTGCCCTCAAACTTCCAGTGATCCTCCTGCCTCAGCTTCCCAAGTGCTAGCATTATAGGCATGCGCTACCACGCCCAGCTACCCTTACTGTTTTAAGTTACTGCCTTTTATATAATTTTTTAATATTTTAACATTTCTAGCAATGAATGTGGCTTCATCTCTTTTTACAGTAAGTAAATAATTTATAATAATTTAAATAATAAAATAATTTATCTAATTTTTCACTTTTTTTACTGCATGTGTTTTTGAAGTCTGTATTTCTTTTCTCTTAACAGTGTCCTAAAAATGCTTTGGTGCATTCTGCTGAGGCACTTTGCCCTTGCCAGCCCCAGACCAGAGCATTTCTGGTTCTTCCTGTGACTGTTTTTCTTCACAACCAGGGGTCATTCAGTCGTCATCTTCCCAGAGGCACCTTCTCTGACCGTTGTATAAAATAGACACCCACCCTCTTCTGCCCATTACCTGCCCGTGTTCTTCACAGCAGTGACCACAATCTATAACTGCACGGTAACCTCATTTGCTTATTTCTCTGACTGCCCAGCTCTGTCGCTAGAACATAAGCTCCATACAAATGGGACCTGATTATTTTACCTGCCTCTTCACCTCCAGAACTAGTAAATTCTTTATCCCATAAACGAAGCTTTATGTGCTCTTGTGGGGTGGGAGGAGGATATAGAACAAGAGAGGTGAGATAAAATTCTCTTTTCTTGGACAAAAATTCCTATCATAAGATGCCCACGGCTGTGTGGCTAAGGAATGTATCAAGAGCAGATCTGAGTCCTAGCAGCTGGCGTGGCTGCACCTGGACAGCTGACGCAGTAGTCTTTGTTTTCTGACATATTTTGTGTCGTGTGTAAAGGAATTCTTCAGAAGCCATCTAAGTTTAGTGTGAATATATGTGTGTTTCATAGAGTGGAGAGCACATTTTCCTTTGTGGATAGAACAAGTCCTGGGAAGGGCATCAGCAGAACGGTAGCTTCAGCTCAGAAGGATGTAGGAAGGCATGAATCCCACTTAGTGGAAAACACCGCTAATTATGCCTAACCAGGTCTTATTGAGCAATCTCTCCCATGTTTCTCCATTGCACGCTGGATGTGCTGCTTACCTGGCAGGGGAGATACCATGATCACAAAACCATATTTCAAACACGTGATCTTGTTTCCTCCTCTGTCATGTACCCACACGTAGACAGCCCAGAAGGAGAATGCAAGGGGAGAAGGCTAGACACACTCTAGATGGCCAAAAGGCATTTATATAATTTTCCAATGGCATCAGTGTGGCAGCTTGGCCCAACATCTAAGACTTACTCAAAAGGAAAAGCAGATGCTGGCCTTTGGTAATTCACTGGCTCAGATATAAATCAATGATGCCAGAGGGAAAAAAAAAAGCCTCATTTCTTTTTCTAAAATATTAATCAATTGTCATTCACTGAAATATATTGATCTAATGAAAAAGAAATATAAATTGACCCTGAATCAGCTTTGTTGTAATGACTCTTTTGACAACCTTAAAAATATAATCAATTTAGACATAATTTAAAAAGAATGATAAAACATTAACATTAATGAAAGTTGGAAATTGGAATCCTACCAGCCAAGATTTATTCTGGTGTATTTCTCCTTATATAGGTTTGCTTTCACAACATTTTAGGCTTTCTCTGCTCAGTGGTGAAAGAAGTTTTAGCTTTCTCTATATTATACAAACAGGATCTCAGCGCCTCAGATCTCCCCAAGGACACAACTCCACCCAAACTCAGGAGCAGCCCTTTGTCTTAACACCCAGGCATTCCCTTCTGCAACCTCTCTGGCTCTCCCCCTGTGAGAGCTCCTTCCTCTCCCAAGGCCTTCGGAACACTATCAGGTCCTTTCTCTTGGCTTCCCTGGCCCCCCTCCCCAGGAAGACCTGCCCTTGAATAAAAACATGTGTCTTGAAGCATTATTGATTTGCTGTATTTATAGTGTTGTTTCAGAAAATTTGAATTTTTATCAGAGGATCACCTTTTTGTGCTTAAAGTCACTGAAATAAAGTTTGACTTGTGAAGTTTTGTCCACCATGAACACATCTCAGGAATTAGTGCGTCTCTGAACTGTGACTGTCTCCACCAGACAGTGTGGCGGAAAGTATTGGCTTTGGAGTAAGCAGGCTTGGGTTGACCCCTAATTCTGCTAATTACCAGTCAAGTGACCCAGTGTGGGTCGCTGAACCTCACTGACTCTTAGCTGAAGTGGAAGTGGTAATTGCTGCACAGGGCTGCTGAGAAGGTTAAGGCAGATGCCACATGGAGACCCAGCATGACTCCTGACTGGTGGGTGTTCAAGTGAATCGCTCTCCTTACTTTTCCTTGTAGCACCGGATATGGCTTCACGGCTTTTCTTCTCACCTGTGCCATGCTTTACCCAGGTACTTAGAGCTCACTCAAAAGGTGTTAAGTTGAAACTGGATTGACTTCTGCATGGTGCTGGGTGAATTTCTGGAGCTGTGGCTGCTGAAGGACTTATTTAGAGAGGCAAATGTGATCCTTGGGCAACTATATAAAAACTCAAGAGACAAACTATCACCTATAAAAGATGTATGGAGGGAGGTCCCATGGGATGGTCGAGACAAGTAATAAGAGGCTAGAAAGGAGGCCGAGGGGTTCCACCAACATTCGTTATTGAGACCCTGCTGTATGTTAGGCACTGGGCAAAGATGAGGGAAAAGTATGCTCCCTTGAGAGAGGGAAAAGAAACCAACAAGGACAGCACTGTGGGAAGCACTGAAAGGAAGAGACAAAACACGGAAGAACCACAGCATCCTAGAGCTCAGCATCCAAGTGGCCAAATGCTATTATAGCAGCTCTTTCTGTTATCTCTTGTTGTGTAGCCAACTACCTCAAACTCAGCGGTGTAAAGTGCAATCATTCTGTTACGCTCATTGATCTGTGGACCAGGAGTCCAGATAGGCCACAGGAAGCATCACTTAACGTCGGGAACCTCAGCCACAGCTAAGAAGACTCAAACGAATGGCAAGACTGAACACCCAGGGCCAGAGTCACCTGGCACCACCTTCATTAACAAGTTTGGTGCCTATGCTGAGCTTAGCCGGGACTATAGGTGGCAGCGCCAGTGTGGCCTCTTCACATGCCTTGAGCATCTCATGATGTGGCATTTGTGCTCCAAGGAGAACAAAAAGAGAACAGCATTCCAGGAGAGCCAGGAGGAAACAGCAAGACTTCGCACGACTTGCACGGAAGGGTCACATGGCCCCTGAGGCAAAAAGCAAGCTATTCAGTTCCATGCTCTTCCTATATGGCTGGTGGAGCCCTGGATGGAAAGTCCAAGGGAGAGGCGTGGCCAGGCTGGATCAACGGTGGCTTCTCATGCCTAAATGATGAGTCTGAATTAAGTCTTGTAGACAATAGAGAAATACTGGAGGATTTTGAATTTGCGAATATTTTGGAGTGCAGTGATGGCAGTACAAAGGAAGGCTATTAGAAGGAGACAGAAAAGGATGAGGAAAATCCCTTTATAACATCATTACAATAGTTAAATAAAGGGTGAGCACCTGAACCAAGGCATTGGCAGTGAAGTTGATATGTGGTGGTTGATATCATGAGATTCAATTAATTTGTCTAGAGAGAATATTTAGAGAAGAAAAAGTAAGTAGATCCTTTAAGAGCTCTAACATTTCAGCAATAGGTAAAAGGGAAAGTAGTATCAGAACACATTAAGAAACGCTAAAAAAAGTGGGACAGAATGGGAAAAAGTGGTGTCAGATAGTTCAAAAGGAAAGATAAATTCAAGAAAGACTACATATCAGAAGTATTAATGCTATACAGAAGGCAAGTATGATAAGCACTAATAAGCATTCTCTGCAAGTAACAAGGCCAAACCCACAGCTGAATGGGTCAGTCCTGGTAATATAAATGGGTAAAAATCAAGGCAGGAATATGACCTAGCAGAGACCTGTAGCAGTGCAAGTTCCCAAAGCAGAGGTTCGGGCATAAGCAACACAAGGTGGTGATAAGATAATGGTAGTCTCAGAGACCAGGTGAGACATGTTATGCATGTGATATGCACGTGATATGCATGTCATGCGTATCGCTGGAACATTTGTCCCAGCGATATGCAAGGCTAGGGTAAGAGAACACCAGAATTGCTCAGTGTCTTGTCTTGGCCACTTGTTGAGAGGACAAAATACCTGACACTTACAGTTAAAGAGGGAAAGGCTTATTCAGTTCACAGTTTGTGGAGGTTTCGGTTGTAATCAGCTTGCTCCAGGGCAGGGTGGCATGGCGGAGGGCAACATTTCACGGTGCTTGAAGACAGCCAAAACAAGGCTCTCTCCCTCCCTTATATTGTATGCAATACAATACCCTACCTGCCCTAGGGTGGGTGTAGCACTCACATCCCAATCTCAGCATAAGACAATGAACCGATCACAAACTCAAGATTCAGCCACCTCTGAAAAGCCCACCCCACACGGCTACACAAGGCTTTGCATGGTGGGGGTGGGGGAACATCCAGACACAACCATAACATGTCTTCTATGCCAGGACCAAGAACAGGGATAAAGGGGACAGGTAAAGGAGGAAACTGTTGAAGGGTCATCTTTTACTTAAATCCTTTCTTTCAGGTTAGTCAACATAATGTGGATGGAAAGCACCATAAATCCAACTCAGGCTAGCTAAAGTAAAAAGCTAGAAATAATGGAAGAGTGTTAATATATTTTACAACTGAAAGACTGAGCGATGAAATCGTGGGAAGAATGATGCAAAGTTGAGCATGAGATAACCTCAGAGACTCAGCTCTGCAGGGATTGTCTTTTTCAATTTCTCTTTATCTCTTTTCATCTGTGTGCTGACCTCACTCTCTCTACACAGACTCCACCCTTACTAATAGCATCTGCATTTTGTATGGTGTGATTCTTACCCTGCAAGAGAGCTAGTTATAAAAAAGCATCTCAGGGAGAAGCTGCTTGGCGTGGTAGCCCCTGTGACTGAACAGTGACACACAACCCCGCTCTGGAATGGAGGAAGGGAGAAGGGCACCTTCTGTAAGAATGGAGTGGGAAGTGCTGGACTGAAAAGCCAGCCAATGCCCAATGTGCACATTTAACTTTAAAGATGATTTATTATTTTCAGAAAGCCCTGGTTTCTCTGTTTTTCAAGGCATATTAATAGGGTGACCAGATGTCATTATTTGTCTGGATAGCTCTCTTTTACACCTGTTATCTTGGGGCAATTATTAATAGCATCTTTCTCACTTTCAAAAATGTCTTGATTTGGAAAATAAATTGTATGGTTGTCTTATTTATTGGCATTGTGACTTTGAACTGGCCATGGTCTATGGTTTTAAAGGACAGTTAAAATGATAGGTCGTATTCTTTGTTAGTGTAGCTCATTCTTCACAGGACACCTGAGTACTCACAACCTGACAGACATACAGTAAAAGCAGAATCAAGAGTCAAACGTTTTGAAAAGCTTCCCAAAGTGTTTTATAAGGTTATATTTGCCAAGTTTTCCCCCAAAGACTCTTTGGAACAAGCTTCTTCCAATTAGATGGCAGCTCTACGTGTGCAGCACTGGATTCTGCTTTGTTTAGTGAATCCTGGGAGCCCACTAGCCGGCAAGTAGAAATCACTCAATCAACATTTGATTGTGCAGTGCTGGCCTTTCTACAGCACTTTTTCTTCATAAGGATGGCTGACTGTGCATGGGCACCCCTGTGCTTCGGGGCCACGCATGCTTGATGAAGCAGCCATTGATTTCCAGCGTTGGAAGACTTCCCTTGCAGTGAGCTGATGTGTGACACCTGTAGTTTTCATGTGATCTTGGTTCTTTTCTTCTAAGGCTAATTCTTCTCTCATCTTTAGACTTTTTTGACCGCTGTTTCCTCTTCTCACCTGATAGGATTTCCAGACCCTTTGCAATCCTTCTCACTTCTGGATGCATTAAGTCTTTATAAAGACTCCTCAGGTAGACTTCAACCATGTGTTTTGATTTTGAGTTAAAGAAAAGTGATAATTTCACAAGATTTAAGAAAATTAGTAGGAGATTCAACATGGCTGGATATAGGAGAAGCCTTGTTGGAGTAATTTAGAGAAAATCATCTAAAAACACAGGTAATTGGAAGAAAGGAACATACGTCCAGAAGCCAAAATCAATCTGAAATAAGAGACTTGTAAATCAAATGAACATAGGCATAGGACTTTATACAATGGTAAGTGGCCCACAGAGCAGCCACCTGTATTCAGAGCAGGAACCGCCATGCTAGTGATGCTAGGAAGATAAAAACTCTCAACCTGAATGTTATCTGAGACGAGTTCATGTTCTCTAAAATCAAAGAATGAATTTTAGGAACAAAGGAGGTTAAAAGCAGGATATATTTATTGAGAGAAAGAAAGTTTCTGTCCAAGAGAGGGACAGAAGGGGGGCCCGAGTGGGTTACCCCCCGACTCTGTCTTTTCTAGGGACTTTTATAGAGAAAAACCATGAGGTGAGGCGGGTCCAAGGTAGGGGAAATGGACAAAAACTATGGTCAGCCAGTAAGACTGCAAGGATAATTATTCAGGTAAAACTGAGTAAACTGGGATCAAATGGGGAAGAGAGTCACGTAAAAAGCCGGCATGAATGCAGAGCAGAGCTTTTCCTGTAAGGGGTCGGGCTAGTGACTTCCTGGCTTTTAGAAGGTGGTTGTTACTTATTTATCAATTCCCGACATTCACACCCAGGGGGTATGTGGCTGCATTTGTTCAGCCCCCTTTGTCTTGAGATCTGGCCCGCAGGTAGCTACCTGTAACATTAGGAAGTTCCCAAATACCTGATGGGCTGCAGCAGTGTACGAAACCCACACAGGACAAATTTGGGATAAAGTCCCTCAACTCTTCTGCCTTCTCCAAACAGAGGTACTGAGTGGAACCACACCACCCCTTCTGCCCTGCTCCCCTCAGCACCTGATTTAAGTAGCCTCAATCCATGGTATGACGGTGAGTGGGAGACAGCGTGCCCCACACCCTGCTCCTGAAGCATGAGACAGTACGGAGGAGTGGCAGTGAAGTGGCCGACAGCAGCCTGCCTGCTCCCACCGATGTGAGAGGAGAGAGATGCAGAGAGGGGAACAGAGGAGGCCGTGCAAGGGCCCGGAGGCTGAATATGCAGGACTGGGGGTAGCCCGAGGCTGTCTCTGTCCGAGGGTGCTGCAGCAACTGGCAAGTGACACAGCCCCCACAGCTGGAAGCCAAGACCAGTTCTGCACCCAGCACTACTGCAGACCTGGCATAGATCTGAGCTCTCACTGGACTCTACCACAGAACTGAGGGCGTCAGAGGACTGTCATTTTATTTATTTATTTTTAGATGTTTACTTTTGTTGTTTGTCTGGTTTGCTTGGCTTTTTTCTCTCTTGCCTCAGCTATTTTCCTTGCTGCTGTTGTTATGTCCGTGTGAGCGAGCACTGGTTCCAGTCAGTTTGGGCGCACTTCAGTATCCTGTTGCTTTCTCCTTTACTCTTTCTCTCCTGTCATCTTCTCTGGTTTCTGAAACCTTGAGTGATCGTCTTTTGTCCTTCAACCTTGCTTCTCCCGTTATGTTTCTTTCCATATATCATATATTTTCATGTATTTTTCCCCCTATCCCTCTTAAATCCCCTACCCACCCACACACAGGGTAAAAATCACTCTACCAAGGGGAAACTCACAGCATACAAGTTCCTATGTTGTGTTGGATTTTGTTGAATAACTGTAGATCCTTCTTTTAAGCTTACAAGTACCACCGTTTTCGATTGCTAGGCTATGCTTGATGTTGCTGTTTTCACGTACTGTACTGCTTTACCCAGAATATCATTCCAATTGTAATCAGTTTTCTCCCTTGTGTGACAACACTGTGATTGTCTGGGGTCATAATCATCTTCACAGTCCAGCACCAAAGGACTGGGTGTTGAGCCAACTAGACAGCAACTCCTTATCCCTATAAATTGGGAAGGTAGGATCTTGGAACAGACACAAAGGCCAACAGCCAGTTCTACCCGGAGAATAGCTCTGAGGAATAGGTGTTTCCTAGGGAAACCTTGCCACTAGTGAGAAAGCTATCTGCCATAAACAATTTATAGGCATCAACACAGAAAACAAATTAAAATTTAAAGAACAGAAAATGACAAGATCTAGGAGCAAAGTACAACCGCAGACCTCCAGTACCCCCGGGAAGTACAGGGGACCACAAAATAGAGGAAATCAGAAACTACCCACCTGAATTTTCTCAAACCAAAGCAGCACAAGTTAGAAAACAGATGAGTGGGACTATGGAGAAAACCAGGTCAGAAATAACCCCAGGTAAAACAAGAGGTGATGATGAAAGGAAAGGACTCGCTCAGTGACTCTAGGGCAGACAGTGATAAAAAAGAGAAGAGAAGCTCCGGAAAACGATGGAAACCACGAATGCCCAACACAGTAAGGAAACGGAAGCCATGAAATGGGTTTAGGCATATCCAGGAGATTAAAAAGAGTCCACTGAACATACACACAACTGAACGAGCAAAAGTCGGAACAGAATATCAGATCTGGAAGACAGGATTGTGGACAGTGATCATGAAAAGAAAGATTTATTTAAAATAATAAGAGATCATGAAAAAGATCCAATAGCTGCAAAATGATGCAAAGAAGAACGATATAAGATTGATCAAGGGGCTGGGGATATAGCTCAGTAGCACAAGTGCCTGCCTGGCAAACGCAAAGTCCTGAGTTCAACTCCTGGTGCCAGAAACAAAAAAGATTGATTGGAGTCAATGAAAAAACAAGAGATGGCACAAACGATGGAAAAAAGGCTGTTCACAGAACAATGGCAGAAAACTTCCCAAGCACAGGAAAAGAATTCATCATACACTAAGTGAGGCATGTAGGACTCCAACTAGTCATGAACAAAATAAATCTATACCAGGGTATGTTACAATCAAGATTAACTGAGCCCAAGTATAAAATATTAAGATCTGTTAAAGAAAAGAAACAAATCACCTACAGGGGAAAGCCCATCAGAATCACAGCAAACTTCTCAAAAGAAACTTTCCAGGGAAAGGACAGTTTGAAGTGAAATATTTCAAGTGCTAAAAGAAAACAACGTTCTAACCCTACAGAACTATCTTTCAAAATCGATGGAGAAATAAGATACTTCCATGACAAAGAACAACTGAAGAAGACCACAAAACCAGGTCTCCAAAATGTTGGTTTCTTTCTTTCTTTCTTTTTTTTTTTTTGAGAAAGATTTTGCTGTATAATTCAGGCTAGCCTCAAACTCACTACATAGCCTAAGCTGGCTTTGAACTCATAATGATCCTCCTGCCTCAGCCTCTTGAGTGCTGGGATTACAGGCATGCACCTACATGTGCAGCTCATTAAAATATTCCGAAGGATATTTTAGAAAGAGATAAATAATACTGCAATCTGAAAAACACCAAAGAAAGATTCCACCAGGCAAGACAAGCAATTAAAAAGAAAGCAAAGACAGGGAACCAACAATAGGAAAATAAAATGAGAAGAATAAGCCAATACATATCAGTTATAACCTTCAGTGTAAAAGGTCTCAGTTCACTGATCAAAAGAAACAGATTGGCAGAGTTGGTGAAGAAACAAGATCCAACAATATGCTGCATAAAAGAAACATATTTAATTCAAAAATAAATTCATAGACTGAGAGTCAAAGGGTGGATAACAATACTCCATGTGACAGGAACGCAGAATAAAGCAGGGGTAGCTGTTCTATTTGCAGACAAACTGTTGAATGCTACAAGAAATTTAGAGAAGATCTAATGGCATTACTCCTCAAAATCTTTAATGAGATTCAGAGGGAAGCAGTATGTCCAAATTTATTCCTGGAAGCAAATATTGTGCTGATACCAAAACCATAGAAGAATCCACACAAAAAGAGATGTACAGGCCAATCTCCCTAATGAGCATAGAGAGAAAAATCCTCAATAACATACTGGCAAACTGAATGCAGCAAATTATCAAGAAGATTATACACCATGACCAAGTAGGATTCATTCCAGGGATGGTTCAACATACAAAAACCAATCAATATAATACACCGTGTCGATAAATCCAAGGACAAAAATCAATAGATCATCTCAATAGAAATAGAAAAAAAAATCATTTGACAAGGTCCAACACCCATTCATAACAAAAACCCTACAGAAAATTGGAATAGATGGACTTTATCTCAATCTGATAAAAGCACTTATCACAAATCCACAGCCAATATTATACTAAATGCACAAAAGCTGAAACCAATCAAGAACGAGACAGAGATATCTATTATCATCACTCCTATTCATTATAGTTCTGAAAACACTGACCAGAGCAATTAGAGAAGAGAAAGTAAAAGAGGAATCCTTAAGATAAGGAAAGGAGATGTTAAGTTGTCATTATTCACAGATGACAGATACTCTACAATGAAGACCCTAAAAACTTCACAAAAAGACCTCTAGATATACGTAATAACCAAATTCAGTAGTGCAGCTGGATAAGAAGAGAACACTCAAAAATTAATAGCTTTCTTATACACAAATAACAAACTCACTGAGAGAGAAATCGGGGAAAGAATACTTCTCACAGTACCATTGGAAAAAAAAGTACCTAGGAATCAATCTAAGGAAGGATGTAAAGACCTCTACGTTGAAAACTACAGTACTCTGAAAAAGGAGATTGAAGAGGATATCAAAAAATGGAAAGATAGCCTTTACTCTTGGGTAGGAGGAACTAACAGTGAAAATATCCATACTTCCAAAATTGTTTTACAGATTTAATGCAATCATGATCAAAATACCATTTGCATAGCTCACAGAACTAGGGAAAACATTCCTAAAATTCATTTGGAACCAGCAGAGCCCTAAAATAGCAATAACAATTCTAGAGAAGGTGAGGCAGGAGGCATCACAATGCCTAATTAGAAATTCTACTGTGCAGGTACTGTGATAACAATAGCACAGTACTAGTAAAAAAAAAAAAAAAAGAAGACCTGAGAATCAATGAAATGGATTAGAAGATGCAGAAACAACTTCAAACACACTCAGCCATATTCTTTTTTACAAAAGAACCAATCATACTCATGAAAAGAAAGATAAAAACAGCCTTTGGAGTAAATGGTGCTGAAAAACCTGGCTTTCTGTATGCTGAAGACTAAAACCAGACCCATGTCTCTCACTGTGCACTAAACAAATAAAAATGGATCAAAGATCTAAAGTTTAAGATAGAAACAGGCATCTATGACAAGTACAGACAGAGGGTGCATGTAATTGAAAACAGTAACACTGATATCAGTCAATAGTGGACAGAGCTAATAAAGTTTGAACAACTTTAGCTTATTATAAATAGAAATATAATTTTCTTTTTTGGAAATTAAGTTTATTGGTACAATTTTGACATACATAATGATCTGCTGGAAGAGACAACAGTTAGAAGTATTGAATACGACTATGTAGGTAAAGACTTCATGAACAAAACCCTGATTTCATGGGAAATATTACAAAGAATCAACAGCTGGGATCTCATCTTATTAAAAGCTTTTTCACAGCAGAAGAACTCACTAACAGAGTTAAGAGACAGTTCATGGAGTGGAAAACGTTTTTGTCAGTTGTTTCTCAGACAAAGGACTACTATCTGAACATATAAAGAACTGAAAAAAATCAGATTGCCCCAAATTTAAAAACCCAATTTAAAATGGACATCTGAGACATATATCTTCTCAAATACAGAATCATAAACAGCAAATAAATATGTGAGAAACTGTTCACCATCACTGGTGATTCAAGAGATGCAAATTTAAACAACACCTAGATTCCATCTCATTCCAGAAAGAATGGCTGTTATCAAGAAATCAACCAATAACAAATGCTGGAGAGGCTGTGGGGAAAGAGGAACCCTTCTTCTTTGTTGGTGGGAGTGTAGACTGCTGCAACCACCATGGAAATCAATGAGATTCCTTAAAAAACTAAAACCAAGAGCCAGGCATGGTGGTGCATGCCTGTAATCCCAGCACTCAGGAGGCTGAGGCAGGGGGATCGTTGCGAGTTTGAGACCAGCCTGGGCTACAAAGTGAGCTCAAGGCTAGTCTGAACTGTATAGCAAGACCTTGTCTCAAAAAGACAAAAAAAAAAAAAAAAATCCTAAAAAACTAAAACTAGAGATTCCGTTCAACCCAGCTATTCCCCTTGTTGGTATCTTTCTGAAGGAGTTAAATGCAGCATACCACAGTCATACATCAACTGGTGAATGGATAAAGAAGATGTGTTTTTTTATACAAGGGAGTACAACACTGTCACAAAGAAGCATCAGCTTGAGACATTCCTAGATAAATAGATGCACCTTGAGACCACACTCGTAAGTGAAATAAATCAGACACATGAGTGTAAATATCCCATTGTCTCTCTGGTGTGAGAAACTGAAAGTGTAAGGAAGGACAAACATGTACACTAGACATTGGGAAATATGAAGGAATTACTCAAATGGGAAGGGGAACTAGACGGGGAGAAGAGGGGGAAGAAGAGAAAATAAGGGTAAAACGGAAAGAAAACATTTGTGAAGAGGGAAGGAAGATAACTGAAGGGGGGGGTGCGGAAAAGGGACTAAGGTCTGTCGTGCACAGGCACAACCCACGGTCATTGTGTGTGTCTGAATTATGCCTATTAATTAAAAAGGAAAATTGTATTTCTATTAATACTAAGCTAAGGTTGTTCAAAGTTATGCTACTAACTCATATTTAGTTTCTTTTTCATTATTTTCTATTATTTTCTATCCTCAGTGTTTGAAGTCGGAATAAAAAAAAGCAGTTTTCTTTCTCTCAGATGTGTCTGCCAGGCTGGGTCTCCTTTATCACACACAATTAGTGTATCGAATTGTGTTAGAGCTTTGCATGTATCCCTGCTACATACCATTGTGTTGGATTCAGCATGCCTTACAAGACTTCTAAATGCTTTGGCCTCATAACTTTGATGTCCAGAATCTCCATTCTCCCATCTTGCACTGTCCACCTATCTAATATGTAGAGAGCCCCTGGTCCCTTAAAAATAGAGTTTCACAGATCAGGTAACCTAGCAGACAACCAAGAAGTCACAGGGATACACATTTCAGGAAAAGGAAAGTTTTTGCAACAATTGAGACTGTTCCACCAGGAGCAAGCTCCTTTTAAGACATTTCCTGGTCCCTGGTAGGTGTAGACAGACAGGATAACCATCTGTCCAGGATGTTTTACTGGGAATTCCTGCAGTGGGTGGGCCTTTAGACAAGGTTGTTTCTAAAAATATTTCCAGCTCATAGGTTCCATGTAGAGAATGCATTTTCTATTAATAGCCTTTTTCATCTTGAGCTGAAAAGACTTTACATTTTCCTTCACTAAAGCTATAGAAGTAAATACATATATACAAGTCATAATAAAATACCCATGTAGCTTTTTTAGGGATATATTTTTGGAAAAACCATTCTATGTTTTAAGTATTTTTCATGTGAAGTGGACATTACCTTTTATCTTAAGAGACAAATGTTATGGAATATCTCATTACCAGTCACAATCGTTGACAGGTACACAGTGAGTTCTGGGTGTTCACTTGCAGAGAAGTACACAAACTGTCTCACTTCTCATAGGATTTTCTCATCTGTCTCAACCTACATCCTCAAATTTATTTATCTATTCATCCCAGTAAATGTAGATTATGACACTTATAAAATAGCTAGTAATCGTAACAGAAGTTCAGACAGTTGTAGCCTAAAACTAAATATTCATCTTACAGTCTAAGAAATTGCTTTGTGGTCGGAACAAAAATAAAATTATAATGTCCAAGCTCCGCTAAGAAAAGTGCCAAAGTCTAGCCTGTTACTTACTTACCATGCCTTCTAATGCAGAATTCAGAACTTCTCTAGATGAGGATACACGGGATTAAATGTAACTTTTTACTCTTCTAGTACATTACTAGGGAGCCTAGCTGTCTTAGAGACACAATAACGGGTGCCCATATTCTCACTTAGCAAAAGTCATTCAATATATTTCAACAGATGATACATGAAGCAAGATGGATGCACCTAAAGACCATACTCACAACTGAAATAAATTGGACCCACATGTGTAAACATCATATTGTCTCCCTAGTGTAAGAGCCTGAAAGAGTGAATAAAACCCGAAACGTATAATAGATATTATGAAAGGGAAAGAAATTGCTCAAAGGAAGGAACAACTGGGATGGGGGAAAGGAGAAAAAGAAAGAAAGAAGAGAAAATATACATACAGAAGCACAGCAGGGATAAATGTACTGCTGATGGCTAATGGTTTATTGAACGGAACAGTTAATGCTTAAGTTTTTGAACAATTTAGCATGCTTACAGCTGGTAATTTGAACAACTGATTTGAAGACAACAATATACAATACAACAACCATTGGTGAATTCCTACTATCTTGTCTAGTGATGCTCTGTATCATTTCTAATTTTTAAAATTATTTTTTAAAATTCTATTAAATGGTTTGGTCAATCTTGCGTTCTTACATTGGATAATCTGAGCAAATGCACTGAAGATAACAATAAGTAATATAACAATCATTGTTAATTCCTATTTAAAATAGAAGCAAGAGTTATTGTAGTGGATTGACAACTGGTGGCCAATTTATAACCCCCAGTTGAACTGAATAAGCATGGTGCTGGGTGTGGGAGGCCCTCCTGAGGGTGGTTAACAGCAGCATAAGAAGCATAACTGGAGAAGAAGAGAGGTCGCTGGACGCAGAGAAAGGCTGTTGAGAGGTAGTAGGAGCTGTGAGGAGCTGTTGTTTCTCTTGGAGGAGATTGTGATGCTGGCTTTCCTGATGAACTTGGCCTGTTTTCATCCTCCGAGGATCTCAGGACCTTGTTGGCACCGAGAACAGCTTTGGTTCACTTTGGGGAAGCTCTGGTCCTTGCTCTGAGCATCGCTTCCTGTCTCCAGAAGGAAAGATGGCGCACTGCTGGTCTCCTGGAGAAGCTTGCGGCGTTGGCTTTCCTGATGGGAACTCGGCCATCTTGATCATCAGAGGAGCTCAGGACCTTACTGTTGCTGAGGATAGATACGATACTCTTCAGAGGAGCTCTGGCTCTGAGTTTGCATGTTGCTTCCTGGCTCCAGTGCAGATCCCTCAGCCAGCTAGCACTGATCCTTCATCCCACTGGCACAGACTTCCTAGATTCCATCACTGACCTTTGGGCCTTCCCAGCGCAGATCCAGGAAACAGGCCTGCATGAGATGTCATGGGCTCTGGGCCTCCATTTGGACTCATGGGAGGCACTGTTATGAGCTCAAGGTCTTGAGCTGGACTCATGCAGGACGTTTCCATGGGATCCAGGCCCTTGGCTATTTCCCTTGGTCTTAGTGTGTGAACAGATTTCCTGCACTCTCTTGTATATCATTCTTTGGTGACTGTTATAAATAATCTTATAAAATGTATGTCCTGTATTATATTGTTCCCCTTGCAAAGTATCCCCCAAACCAACTGTTATGTTTGAATCGAGGGACAGTATAAATGGGTCTTTCAAAGTCTTATTGCTGGGGGCAAACTAGTAAAAGCAATTAGCGATTTACATATTTTTATTGTTTTAAAATCAATGTATAGCTTTCCTGTGCAGTAAATGCTAGTTAGCTAAACTTGAAAGATGTTTCACTTTGTTCCATTTGAATGAAACCACACCTCTTGTTGTAATGTTTCTCCCATGGTGGAACATTTTGCACAACCCATTTGAATCATCTCTAGTGCGGCTCTGGATTTTAATTGCCACTGTCTTCTACTTTGCACAACACGGTCTTGTCTCTCAAACTGAGAAGCCGCTCCATCCATGGAAACCACTTCTATCCTCACAGAAACCTCTGCTGATGTAATCAGGTAGTGTGCTGGAGAAGAAACAGAAGAAAACCAGGGCTTTGTGGTACAAGTTTTCCCTTGGCACGATGATAGTCAAGGGTGTGTTACTTTTATTTGATCCTAGGAAATATTTTCTTTTTATGGGAGTCCACGAAAAGTCAAAGGTTCATTGTAGAATAATTTGGGTTTGTTTTTTTTTTTTTCTCATTTTGCTGACATAGTGCTTACTGAGGCCACAGGTAATTAGAAGCCTGGCACTTTCAGGAGAGGAATTTCTTCTTGCTGCAGCCAATAGAACCTCATTTTAGAGTGGCAGGTCAATAGCTTTCTTAGTTCTGGTCTGTATTCTAGCTGTGTTTGTGGAACTTGTAGGTTCTGATGGAAATTAAGGTGCTGCAGAATGAATAATACATACTCAATACATTAGCAGGTAAGCGAACAAGCAGCGGCATATGACTCTGATTTCTCACTGTGTCCTTGCACAACAGTATCAGTGCAACGTGGTCACTATAATTGTGTGACACCGTCCTGTGGCAACTCCAGCTATGGAGTGCCCTTTGATCTCCAGGGTAGATTCCCAGCACTTCTCATATTTCATGGCAATGAAATAAAGGTATTTAGCAGTGCTTTTTCTGGGCTTGGGTACAGTATATTGTAAAGTAGTTTTCACCCATAGGCATATTAAAGATAAACCACAGAAACAGGGGACTCCACATTCCACTGGAGTTCACAAGGAGCTGAACAGTCTGAGAAGTGAGCATTCATGTGTCTGTAGTCTTTACGCTGGGGAAGTAAAGAAGACTTTGGTAGAGTGCAGGGATGACTTAAGCTTGGCAATGTGTTCTATTCAGAATGTGGCTACTTTGGATGAAACAGGCTGGAGGATTTCAGCCTTGTGTGGTTTCTTAGTGGAAGTTTCCTTTCTTGAACAGAAAAGATCATAGTTTGTGGAGATGAGCTTCAAAAGGGTATGAACCATTAATATTTAACTCATGGTAAGGGTGAAACATTTATACTTGACTTAGAATGACCAAACATACAAAACAGATGATCTTCATCTTTTTATAGGCTGTTTTTCTTCCAGCTACAATCCCTGAAGAGTGTTTGAATGACAGGTTTGTCCTCTGTGGAAGACAGCCTGCCGTTGCTCTGTCTGCACGGCAGCCTGATTCAGTGGCTGGCCATGCCTTGTCCCAAAGGCCTACCTGATTTGGGGAGGTTAAGTTGCTAATAACCTCACAAGTGGATGCCCAAATCTCCTCCTTAGGCTGTCTCCCACCACCCTCCTTTCCTCCTTCCTCACCCTATCTGACAGTACCATGTGGATGTTCTCCCACCTCAGAAGGTGTTCGCACTTCCCGTGTAGCATGTACAGAACTACGTCAGTCCAGTAGTTTTTGATGTTGCACGATTATCAACAAATATTTGGGAGCTGTCATATCCTTAAAGATCATCATTTTTAATTACCTAAACATATTTTATAGTAGTGCATTTTTATACATATAAAACATGGTAATTAGAAATGATAAAGTTAAAAAAATCAATATTATTTAAAAATTCATTATTTTATTTTGCAACACAGGAGATCATCCTGCACTTCCCTGCAGAATCTGTGTTTTACTTTGTAGATCATTACATTGTGACATTTATGACTGTGATCGCTAAGTAAACTGCATTCTCTAAGGATGCAGTGTGACTAAAATTCAATTTTGTATCCACGAAGTTAGCATAGCATCTTAGACATAACAATGACTGATGAATTAATGAATTCCCACTTCTGTATCTTTGCTTTGATTAGTATTCCTCTTAAAAAATATTTGTCTTCTCTTTCTTTTCCACTGGACTTAACCCTACATTTTATTCAGGGCCAAAGCCAAGTCGTTTCTCCATCGTGAATCTTTCTCCTGTCACTCCAAATGTCATACTACTCTTTCCTCCCACCTACAGAAATTAGGCTTACTTTACATGTCCCATTCATTAACTGATGACGTGCCTCAGATAACATATTTCCATGTATCTATGTGTCTTCACAGAGAGATTGCAAGCTCTTCCTTATCCCTTTGCTTCAAACACAATACTTCACTCTTGCTATATTTCCATAAAAATCACTCTGTAAATATTCACTGAACAAAGGGTAAGGCTATGAGTTCACACAGCTACTCACTTGAGTGGAAATTGCTCTAAGTGTGCTTGATATTTTCTGCTTTCATAGATATTTAAAAACTGTCATTCTTACCCCAGAGCTCCTCAGGGAACTCTTATTGACATACTGACCCATTTGTGAGTTTTTCCTATAAATTGAGGAAAAAACTGGGAAAGGCAATGTGAAACAAATCTCAAGCATGTACATAAAGTGCCAGTGCTTTGGACACAGGGTAACTGGGATTTTGGCTCTTTAAGTCACACTCAGACACGTTTGAGACCATCCTGACGGATGGAGTTAACACTCTGGAGCCTGACCAAAGAATGAACTTACCGGGTTTGTTTTAAAACAATTGCTTATCCTTTTCACATTCATATGATCTGTTTAAGATCTGAATTCTAAAGTTCTGAGAATCTCTTCCTTTAAAAGACTTATGTTTTCTTTGGGCAGTTTCTTGGATTTGAGCTCTTAACATATGGGATGCATACACGAGGAATTTGAGCTTTAGAGATTGGCAGTGAAGCCAAAGGCAGCAGAGTTCACATAAATAAGGCTGCAGTAAAGTCTCTCACAGAAATTATCACTGTCTCACTGCATGAGCACAGGTAGTGAATTACAGGTTTAGCTCTGCCACACTTTTGCAAGTCTGGTTCATGTCCGTATAGAGAAACAATGAAAGAATTCCCCAGCTCAATAAAAATATTTCTAGTTGCCTAAAGTCCAGAAATGATTATTATTTTATCTTCGTGCTCTAAAATTGTGTGATTGCTTGCTATCAAACACCTAGTAGCATTTTTAATTCTATATGGATAGTGCTTAAAAAATACTGAGTGGGTGACTCAGGGTAGAAAATAAATGCGTTCATTGGTGAGTGAGTGAGATTCATGTTCTGCTAAATATCCCATGTTCCCCTCAGCATGTATCTTGGCAGAGCTGGTTAATCTGTTCCATCTGTTTCTAAAGGCAGTTGAAGATTTATTCCTTTATTTTGCTCTCCCGATTACCCTGAAAGGCATTATAGCAGGTCTTCTCCATCAGTGAAGAGGTGACAAGGCTGACCCAGATAGTCTTGCAGGTTTCTAGTCTTAATCTCAGCAATTCTTTCGTATGTGTGTGTTGGGGTGATAAAAAGCGAAGGAGTGAGAACGACCATAAAGTGCTGAAAGCTTTTAGATGGGCAGAAACAGTGAAAGCATAGTTCCTGACCTCGGCATTGTGACGTTTGGGTCGGGTAACTATTGTGGGGTTTGTCTTTGTAGTATGACATGTTCACTCTCTTCTTGTCTCCACACACCAGGGTGCCCTTTCTCTGGTGATGGCATTCAAAAAGAATCTTCAGACATTGCCCCATGTCCACTGAAGAGATAATCGCTACCACTGAGAACTGCAGAGATAAAGGAAAACAGAAATGCCTTAGACTTGTGAGCACAGAATCTCCCAGAGTCAGTCGTCATAATCTGGTTACTCATTTTGTCCACCAACATTTTACTGAGTTTTTATTGTGTATGTACATTATTGTAAGGTAGCAAAGGAGGTGTGAAGATAGGTAGGACATGACTTATCTCAGAAGAATTTACAGTCAGTAAAAAAGCAAGAAGTCAAATAGACAATTAAAATAGCTGTTTATTGAATTCCTACTATGTAACTGGGCTACTTTACGTTTGTATTCTGGTGAGACCCAAGGAGAATAAGCCACACAGATAAAATTAAAACCATAACGGTGTCCTGTGGACAAAGGCTTTGCAAAGTATTAGGGGAATAAAGGAGGGAAACAGAAAAAAAACAGAAATAAAACTTGACAAAATTGAATGTAGCTGCTTTAAAAAAGTATGATGTAATCTGGAATATAATTACAGAAATTAGGACAATTTTCAAAATATGGATTTGATAAGTAGGAGAAAGATTCAGGCATAGGAAAATAATTTTTTTTTTTTGTGGTACTGGGGATCGAACTCAGGAACCTGCGCTTGCTAGGCAAGTGCTTATTCCACTGAGCTATATCCCCAGCCCCAGGCATAGGAAAATAGAACTGGGATGTGGGGCAGAAATTCTAGGTCAAAGGAACAAAACAAGGCATGGGCCATTCAGATGAAGTTCATTTGTATTTTCTCAAATTTACTATATAGCTCCATAATGCTATTATATTTACATTTTTTATAGCCCTAAATTGACATGCTATTTAAAATCATGCCCTCTCTTCCTCTTCTGGTCTTGACTATTTATTTATTTTTGCTTTCTTTGAGACAGGGTCTTGTTACATAGCCCAGGTTTACCTTGCACTCACAGTGGTCCTCCTGCCTCAGTTTCCTGAGTTCTGGGATTGTAGGCAGTGTCGTCATACCAGAGATATTTGATAAGTTTAAATTTATCTTTTCTCTTGATTTTTTTCCATATTACCAAAGCAACATTAAAAGAAAAAAGAAATCATAGGCAATCAAACGGAAATTACAAAATACACACAAAGCTACCACATAAAGATAAATTCTCTTTAGGATCCATTAAACTGTTTTGTAATCTGTTATTTTTCAGTTAGCAGTACATTATGAACATTCTTTTCCATTTCAATAGATTCACACATGAAGCATCCTTTTTATGATTCCTTAACATTTGTGTTATATAGCTTCACTATAATTTATTAATACCTCTCCTATTACTGATATTTCATGTTGCTTTAAAATTCTCTTTATCACAATCAAATCTTGGACAATTTTTCTTATAGCTACATTTTCCTCATTCGCTTCCTTAGAATATTCTCTCAGTGCTCATCAATATTTTGAGGATTTTAAAAATTATTGTTCCTTCCTGAGTCTCACGTTTTGAAAAATACAATCTGTCACACTACATTTGGTATGAAGCAACATTGTTTTCTCATTTTAAAATGGATTACAGTCTGAGATAACTGCTAATGGAAACTTTGGATCCAAGTGAGACGTAAAAAATAATATTTACTGCAACAAGATTATACGATCCCAGCCTACAGCAAGGACTACGTTGTGAAAGTTAGCTCTGCAGCCTAATCTTCGGGAATCACCTTCCTTCTGCGGCGTTTTCTGAAGTACCGGAACTTGCATGCAGACTCCTGGCGCCTCTTTGCTTGCTGTCATGTCATGTCTACCGGGGAAACACGCTTAACGTCCGTGGTGTGTTTTCCATGTGAAAGAGAAACGCAGGCAGGTTGTTTAAAAATACAAATTCTTTACCGTGGCTTCTTTGGTCTGCTGGTAGACCTCACATACTTCCTTTTCCTTTGAAAACACCTTGTGCTGGGGAGAAATGTGCTGGAGAACAAGGTTTTAGTCTGATGTGGTTAAAAAAAAACAGTAGTCAAAGTAGATCATTTTCTTTCCGACAGTCTGTGAACAGGAGTTGCCAAGTGCAGCAAGTCCTGAAGGGATCCAAAAGTGTGCGTGGATGGGTACAGCCTGCGCTCCCACTTGCCGGAGAGGGGCAGCTGCAGGCGCCTGTGGAGAACCTGTCCAGCTCATTCACAAACCTGAATTCGCCTCTGCCACGGTTAATTACATTGCTTTGTTCAATGCTCTGAGATCCACAGCAGCTCTTTGGACCCGCACACCCATGAAAGAACCTGAGTGCTTACTTTGATGTTGTAAATTTAGCTTATTTTCTGAATGGTTTGACACCAGTGAGTTAGATGGTTTGGCCCCCAGCCTGATGTTTGGGTTTTGGGCTTCTTAGGCAGGGTCCTCTCTGCAGAATGCCAGATTCAGATCGAGCACCTCTGAGGCTGCGTGTGTGCGCGATGGTAGGTGTGGAGTGATTCCCAAGGTTCTCCTGGCAGTCATTTCACGCCAGATTTTGCAGTGTGGATCTTCTATACGATGGCGAGTCAGATTGCACCACCAGTATTGAGCATTGTAAACTGTGGCTTTGCCACTGTCTGGTGAGGCAGAGGATCTGTAGTGGGGAGGAAATTTTATATCCAGCCTATAGATATTAATGTGTCAACATGTGGTGAAACATTTGAAATTGCATTGTAATCTAAGATTCAGCATAAAATGGGCTGATTCTGGTTAAAAGGATCTCGGTTCTCAAAGCACTGAAAGGGTTTCTCGTAGGCATGGCCAACCCAGAAAACAGGCGTATTGTATGGGCTCCATGAACAACGTCAGAGCACGACTTCACGCTATAGTAGGTAGAGACGGTAATCAAGGCAGAGTTGACTTGAAAAATGGTTAAACACTGGCGTCCAGATTCTGCCCATTCCCTCGAGGGCCCCTTGAAGCAAGTAAGTGTCGAAGACAGTGAACGTCTGGACTCTGCCTTCATTTCAGTCCCCTATGCGAGATCTACTATCTTTCATTTTGTTAAAAAAAGGATAAAGGAACAATCACCAAGAGAAACAACACCAACAACAAACTTGTAAAACCACTGATACGAAATAGCATGTGATTATATAGGGAGAAAATGTGAGCCCCAAGAAGTGTCAAAAGTTCACACAATTTCAAAGACCCTATCTATGTTTAAGGGCCGTGACTGGACCTAGAACCCGGATCACCATCAGACCCTCGCCCGCAGCTCTTTCTGCCCCCCGGACCCCCCTTCTTTGCCGCCTCTGGGGCCTCCTTCCTCTGTCCCCTGGCCCCCCGTCCCCATCGCCCTCTTCACACTCCGTTTCTCCTTTCTCCTCCAGCCCCTCATCTTCCCTTTCTCCTCCTCATCCTCGTTTCTGCCTCCTCCACCTTCGTATCTTCTTTTCCTATGTATTAATTTTGCAAAATAACGTTTCACTGGGACAGCCTCGCGCATGCCTGTGACGTACTGTATTGTCTCCGATTACTCTGTCAAAGGTAAAGGCAGAAAGAATTAGCTAGCTTGTCATGTCATGCTTCTCTAAACAGACTTGGCCACTTGTCCTACGTGAGTGCCAGTTCCTCATGATTTCACACAGCGTTTGAATGTCGTGATTTTTCAGGTTGCTCTTATATTACCTCTTTCAGGTGAGATGAGTGGTTTGAGGATATTCTTATAACAAAACATAACTGATTTTAACATCTGTTACGTACACATGCACATGCCCACACATCCCTATCCAGTTTTTTAAGGCCCTGGTAGGTTACCAGCTCAGAGCCCTTATCACAATCTCATCTAAAGAGTGTTACCTAAAGACAGTTACAAATAAAATCTGAAAAAAAATGCTATCGTTGATGATGAGTGATCAAGAGAAAATAACGAGGAAGAGCCGCTGGAGGCTGTCCTGAGCCCTTTACTGGAAGCCAAGCAGAGCCATTAAGAAATAGTTCCCATGGCATTTCTGGTTTGGATAGAAGCAGTTATATAAGTCATGGGAAAATGCTTTTTCTCATGAAGTGCCCGGGCTGAGCTCACTCTTCTGAAGCACTGATTTGAAGCCTTGGGTAGCCAAGGTGTTTCCCACATAACCTTTGCAGCAGAGTCAGTGATCAGCCTGCATCTCTCCAAGCTGTTTGCCCTGGTAGAGGGAAGCCTTGTCAGGTGACTGACTCTTCTCCACCTTCCACACTAAAAAAATCTCATTCGGTTATTTGTGTTTTATTCTCTCTCCTTGGTAATTCCTTTCCTCCTTTTTACCAATGTCTACTCTTAGTGACTGTATTGTCTCTTGTATAAAAATTCATCTGTTGAAGCCCTAACCCCTGTGTGACTATATTTGGAGATACGATGTTGGTAGTGAAAGACACATTGCCGTTAACCCCTCTTGTTACCCCCCCCCCAGAATGCTGCATGTCATCATTCTCCCCACATTCTGCAGCAGTTCTGGAAGTCCTCTTTAGGGAATGGTTTTAGTTGTACTGTCATGGCTGCTTCAATATTGTAAATGGATTAAAAACATTTTCTGTTCATGATCATTTTAACTTTGAAGAAAAGCCAGGAGTAAAAAGGTGCCAGATCTGATAAATAGGGTAGAGGAAGACACATCAGGATGGCTTTCAAACCTGGTGTTCAGCAGCAGTATTCACTATATTTTGACCACAAGTAATAAAGACACGCCCAAAAGAGGACTTGCAGAATGGCTTCAGAAAGTGGCAGGAATGATGGCATATGTGTGCTGGATTCAAGGAGAGTTAATGGCAGTGTGTCTCACACTGTAATAAATTCTTTAAACATTCATCATGTATTTTCACATTATCTCCTAGTTCCTTAGGGAGATAAATGAAGTCCCAAGGTGGAGGTCCCTGTTCAATAGGACTGGTGTCCTTAAAAGTAGAGGAAAAGGCACCAGTGAGCTCCCTCCTGTACATGCACGAGCAAAAGGCAACTATTTGGGAACCAAGAAGAGACGTTTCACCCACCACCAATCCTCCCGACACCTTGACTGTGACCTTCTAACTTCAAGGTGCTTAAACTTCTGTTGTTTAAACTACCCAGTCTGTAGTATTCTGTTATGGCAGCTTAAGCAAACTAATACAATCACATACTTAGCAAAAAGTTCATGTAAATCTTATTAAGAAACTAGGATGTCACAAATACTATTATTTCATACATTCCATAAGCTTTATTTTTCATTTTTTTCTGGTCTTTTTTTTTCTTTTTGTCTTTCTGAGACAGAGATTCACTATGCAGTTCAGGCTGGCCTTGAGCTCGCTTTGTAACCCAGGCTGGTCTTGAACTTGCAACAGTACTCCTGCCTCAGTCTCCCAAGTGCTGGGATTATACGCATGCACCACCACACCCAGCTCCATAAGCTTTACATCAACAGAGAGTTGTTAATGTTTCTTTGGGTCGCATGCCTGCAGACCAGTGCATATGTGTGAGGATACATGCAGAAGTACATATGTGCCCATGGGCTTTGTTTTTACAAAAAGTACCTAACATTAGTTGAGCATTTAGTACATATAACAAACTTTAGTACTTCCCTGCAGTATCTGGTGATCCTCAGACTAACTCTTCAATGAAGGTCTTATTTCCTTTATTTAATAGATAAGGAAAACAACAATTAAAGAGGCCAGGCAACATGCTCTCCCTCAGGAGAGGGAGACAAGTCAGGAATTGAACTCACGGCTGAGAGAAAAGTCAGGAGTGAACTCAGAGAGCCTTACTGCAGATTTCTTTGTTGGTCACCACCTCATTGCAGTTTTCCTCATTTTTGTTTATACTTCTTATTCCTTTGTACCTTATAGAAAAAAAAGAAATTAAGGCAACTTCCAAAAATATGCAAAATGGATCATAGCACACAGAAGGGACACGGATGGGAAATAAGGAGGAGAACGGAACCTGGATCTGGAAATGAAGGAAACATCTGTGATCAGCCTGAAGTTCGCAGCAGCCAACAAAAATGGGACCCTGGTCCTCTTCACAAAGCACCTTGTTTTTAAGTTAAAAGCATCACAGTTAGCAAAAAGCACAACTCCTCTTATAATGACGCCTACCCAAGAATTTCTCCTACAGGTGCATGGGTGACATAGTTACAGAATCATCAACTTCTCAGTGCAGATAAAGTGACACCTGCTTGAGTCTCTCTCTGTCTCTGTCTCTGTCTCTGTCTCTCTCTCTCTCTCTCTCTCTCTCTCTGTCACACACACACACACACACACACACACACACACACACATGTCCACGCCTCACTGCAGACATCCCCCGCAGTGTTTAGGTTGCCAACCATTCTTCCTCCTACTTTCACCTACTGGCAAATTAGCGAAAGTCACCTCCATGAAAAATTAGCAAAAGTCAATAACAATGCCTCAGTTACTGTGAGAATTCCAGGCTGCATTAATTGTGAAACAGACAACTATGAAATTGGTTGGAGGGAAGAACTTTAGGAGGATGTTTTTGTCACACAAGAGTGAATTATGAAATCAAGCTTGTGGGCCACAATCAGATCTTTAAAAGACTAAGAATAGAATAGAAAATCTCAGAGGGAACTGCAGGACATTTCAGTATCTGTATGCACACATACTACATGTAAGACTAAAACAATGATTTCCTTGTACCAAAAGATTACTCAGTCTGATTGCCTTTACAGAGCTGGTGTTTTCATTCTACCTGTTCAGCTTTGTCCATTTTAGGTACAGGATGGATAGACATGAGCTCCTAAATCACAGTCGGATCCAGGGAGTGTCTCAGAGGACACTGGAATAAGAATCCAGGGAAGTATCCCTGGCAATTGCTGAAGAACAGACTCTGGGTTAAAAAAGAATTTTATTTTGGAATTAAATGTGGGTAAAATGAATGGGAGCACAGGCTATACTTCTAGAACATGACCTAGCACAAATAATGTTAGCAGCCCTATGCAGCTAGTTGCTCTGACAACTTAACTTTGTACGATATAAACTCCTTGCACTTTTTCTGAGAACGTAAGTATACTGCTTAGTTCACTAAGCACGCATTCTTCCATAAGGCCTTAAAACATTTTGCATTAGAACACTTGGTTGATGAAAAAGATCATATATATTTAATAAAATATATTTCTTTTTACCATTTTACATTTTTATTGTTCATATTAAGATGTTTGCACATGATATAGACAATAAAACAAACTGGCAGTTTCACCTTACATGCTTGTTCATTTGTGCTCAATTTTAGGGCTCCCGAAGAGTCTCCACAGGACTTCTGCCTGAGACATTGAAAGCAGTGCCTATTTAGGGCTCCTAACTCACAGGGTTAACTAACACCTACAATCAGTTCTGACTTCTCCATCTCTCACCTACTTTTTTTTCTCCGTACTGAATACATGACTCATTTATAATGACTTCATATTCAAATATCTTTTGAATCTTCCATCCTTACCCCTACCAACACCTCAGTCAAGTCATCAGGGTTTCTTTTCTGGACCACCACAATAATTTCGTAATTGACCAACCTGTGTCTACTTCTTTCTTCAAAGTATAACCACAGTTATAATTTTGAAATTCAAATGTAAAACATTTCAATGGCCTCTTAGTATACTTCAGATAAACATAGAACCCTTTAACATGATGCACCAATCAGAATGCTTTAGCTAAATATAAGCGGTGGTAATAATTTGCATAGGTGGGTGGAGACTCAAGAGATCCAATGAGGAATAGTGGGTCAGCCACTGCCAGCCAACTGTGAGGCTCCAGCCCCATCTGTATTCCAGAGGGGGGCAGGAGACAGAGCTGCACCTGTGAGAGGATTTGCACTCGCGGCACCTTGTGGCCACTGCCAAGATCCTAGAACAGCAGGGAGGGGAGGAAGAGCACCCTACTTTCCTCTCCCACCTTTTGATCTCCCATTGGTGCCTCTCACTAACACAGTAGGAAGCAGGGAGCAAAAGAACCCAGTGATGTAGTCACACGTAAGATCAGGAGAGGAAAAGAAGAACGGAAAACTGATTTGGATACTACAACAGGACGTAATTGTTTCCTGTCAATACTAAGAGGACAAAATTAAAAGTAGTCTAGGTCACTTGGAATTGATTTTAAATCTTTAAAACAATAATCTAAATAGACATCACTGTCATACACATCTCCTAGGTTTTTGCACAGTAGAGTCTCTAAGCTGCTTTGATGTGCTATCTTAATCCATTTGTGTTGCTGTAGCAAAATATTCTAAGTCTGGGTAATCTATAAAAAACAGACACTGATTTTCCCGCCATGGCTTGGAAATCCAAGACCAAGGGACCGGCAGGTTTGGCTGTTCGGTGAGGGCTGCTGTCTGCTTCCAACATGTGCCTTGCTACACTGTCCCCCTGCGGGAGCCGTGGTGTGTCTTCACCCAGAAGGAGACTGAGGCCCAGGGAGCCGATTTTGTGGGCTTCACATCACTCATCGGAGAAGAACCTCCCAGGTGTAATCATCTCTTAAAAGCTTCACCTCTTACTATCATCGCAGTGTCCATTAGGTTTCAAAGCCCTGATTTTGGAGGCAGGACGCATTTAAACAATGGCAGGTATCTGTCAGTGACTTTCTGGTTTACCTAAGGCAGAACCCTGAAGGATGAGCACTGCTTAAAGAAGCAGAAAGCTGGGATAACAGATTTATATGGGGGACAGAAGCGTGAGAGAAAAAGTCCAGCTTTTCTAGCTCGCTAAGTGGCTCCCGAGTCACTTGTCTGTCGCTGTGCCTTGATCCAGAACGGTCTCCAGAAGCTTCTGTGTTAAAGGTTTGGTCCACAGTGCGGCAGGGTTCGGGGGCAGAGTCCTTGGGTGTGACTAGGTCATGGGAGCTCTGAGCTTACAAACGCTTTAGTCCTCTTGTGGAGTCATAATTTAATGGACTGTTGGGGGCTGCTGGAAATGCAGGAAGTGGGACACAGAGAGTGCCGGTCTTGGGGGTGAGCCCACGAAGGGTGTATTTCACTTCTGCCCTTTCCCTTTTCTCTGCGGGAGGTGAGCAGCTTTGTTCAGCCACATTCTCCCTGCTGTGGATTTCTGCCTCATCTCAGGCCAAGAGGAACAGAGTCAGTTAACAAGGGCAGGAAACCTAGAGAGCCAGGAGCCAAGTAAACCTTCTTCTTCAGTCTGATTTCCCCAGGCATTTTGTTGCATCAACGGAAAGCTGACTAACACAAGTCTCGAGACATGGCAGAGCAACCTCCACCCTCCTTTCTGTGGCCTTTTCCGCTCACTCGGCCCTGCTAGGCCAACAGGGAGACTAACTGACTTCAAAGCACTGATCTACCCAGTCTTTGCTTTATTAACCCGCAGCGAGGGCTTGCTCTTGTTTTCAAACAACCTTGCAAGGTAACAAAAGTATATTCTTGCTTTCCAGGTCTTTTGACTGTCTTAATGTGACACACTTTACAGAAATCCATTCATCGCCCATTTGGGAGCATTTTCTGTGTTCCATGAAACTCATAGACACTGAATGGTATCAGATGCCAGATGGTCTGAAGCTTCAAACTCCTTGACTTCCCTTTTTATATGAACTTTCAAAAAATATGCCCATATTTTCCACCATTTCGGTGGAAAACATCATACTTTTTTTTTGTTGTTTGCTTCCTTAGAATTGTTTGCTTACTCTACAGTTGTCACCCTGTGTACGAACAGACCTTCAGAAAGTAAAAACACAGGCAACTGATTATGACAAGTTTCCAGGGCAAACTTGTGGTTTAGGAGGCATCTGTGTTCTCTGTGGGCTGGAGATAGGCTGTGTATGTTCTATTTCTAGAGGTGGGCAGTGGCAACAATAGAGACTATTAACTCTAGGAATCTTGACTATTCATTAAGTCATGAACAGACTGCTAAATACATTTAGCCTGGAGCTGGATCAGACAAGATGGGAGCAAGGAGATGGCTTCCTTCCTTCCTTCCTTCCTTCCTTCCTCCCTCCCTCCCTCCCTTCCTTCCTTCCTTCCTTCCTTCCTTCCTTCCTTCTTTCCTTCTTCCCTTCCCTCCTTCCAACAAGAATTAGGTACCCACAAGCATATTCCAGGATGTTAAGGGTATAGTACAGAATAGAACAGAGGAAAGAGTTTGCTTTGATAGAACTTATGTTCTAATAGAAGGAGACAGAGTGTGAAAGACAGGATGTTGCTATTTTAAAGAGAATAGTCAAGAAAGGCTCAGAGGAAAAGCCTCAGACACCTAGTGGAAGATAATCCCAGGAAAAGAAAGGGCTAAGCCATTACCTAAGGTGTTTTTTCATTCAGGATGAGATGTAGGTGGTTTAATGTATAGCAGAGTAATTCAGGGGAGAAATTAAAACGGAAGATGCAGGCTTGGTAAACATACCTCTATATTGTTTCCATTTGAAGAGACAGGCATACCCAGAATGTGCAGAGAGGCACACCACGCACAAAATTCTGGAATGGAAGAAACAATGGAACTGCAGAGAGGTAGTGATCAAACTCTGGAGAGAGGAGCTGCTTAAGATAGTGTGGTTTCTTGATGCTATCACTGGCTGCACATACGCACCTTGAACGTTACTCACCATAGAAGGGTTGTCAAAAAGGGACTTGAAAACCTGAAACTCAGCCAACCATGGTGGTATGCATCTATAGTTCTATTTCCCAAGTGGCTGAGACAGGAAGATCTCTTGAACACAGGAACTTGAGGCCAAGCTGGAAAATGGTACCACCTAAAAACAAAACAAAACAGAACAACCTGAAATCAAATCCACTGGCATGTGAATAGAGAAGCCTCAGGATACAGAAGCTTTATTTTATCACAGGGAAAATTTATTCACCTTCTTCATAGGGAAACCTAATAAATAAACAACATATAAAACCAAGTAAGAGCAAGACGACAAAACCACCACAATGTGCCTCAGCGCTCTGGCCGAATCACTAACATCCCACAAGAACTGGAGCATCCCTGGGAGTCCCTTGAAACAGGTGAATATTTCAATAAAAGATGCAAATGAAATATACATCTGAACACTTTTATGAGTGGAGAATCTTAAGCTCCATGGTACCAAAAAGATTGAAAAGATAATGCAGATTGTTATTTTACCAGTGACAAAAGTGCATCTTTGCAGATCCTGTTTCCTGAATTAGAAAGTAGAAAGGAAATGTAACACTCCAGTGAAGGGCCCAAGCTTTTGAAACGAGACTGGCTGGGCTTGATCTGAGCTCTGGTCCATCTACCTGACAATTCCTTTAACCTTTCTGTGCCTCCGTTTGTTCTGCAAATGTTAATAAAAGCACAGGACTTCCAGAACTGTAATAAGGACTGAATAAATTAAATTGCATCATGTATGCTTGAAAGAGACACCTTGAGCATCAGCTCCTTTGTTACCGTACATAGATGAATCTCAATCTTGATTTAGCTGCATTTAAGTGGATTATAAATTATTGCTTGTCTTTAGGAAAAAAACTGTTTTGTTTTTGTCCATATAGTTGCTAACAGAAGATTAAAAAGAGAAACCGAGGAGTCTACTAGGCAGGAGGAGATTAAGCTATGGAAGCATCCATACAGGGGGAGAAAAGTCATTGGTCCAGACTAACAAGGTTTGTAAAAACCAGGCTGAACCATGGCCAGAATTCAGTGAAACAGGAGCATAGAAATTAAGGCTTCCTATAATCAAGCATGTAGGGAAGAGCACCTTTGTAAGCTAGACACAACCTGTCACTACCCTGCAACCTTACAAATCATGGTAGAATCAGGACTGATGTACCAGTGACACATAGACCAGACGAGTTTGCACCTGGCCAGAGATCCTCTGTGGAGGAAAATATGTCACTGGGCCTCAGAGGAAAAAGTATGCTTTGGTCTCTACTGAGAGCCTGTAGAAAGGAATGTCCCGCAGCATGAGTATCATCTTTCCTCTGCTGCCAAAAAAGATTAAGACAGAAGTATGTCAGACCAAAAATAAAACTGTGCTCCTGACTTCTGGCTGTGGAGATTAGGCAGACGATGACCTGTCCTCCGCCCTGTTTCCAAACCAAGTGAAAGCATTTGGGTTTACGTGGGAGGGGTCTGGGCCTCAGAGGAAGTAATGTACGTATATGTGGATTTTGCCTGTCATGCACTGGAATAATGAGTTTTTCTGATGCTCAAAAACTGACTTTTGCTCTCTTGGGTAAACTCTAAATGCCAAATAAGTTCTTTCTAGCATAATTCTTTTGATTGAAAACTGTAACCATAGTCTTTGACAAAAGCTCCACGTCTTTGAGGGCATATTATACCTCTAACAATTTTTGCTTTTTTCCCCATGAAACTTAGGCAAAGGGCTGGTCTTCAATTAAAAAAAAAAAAAGAGAAAGATTTTTGAAGCTTTCAAAAACAGTACTTATAACTTCTGCCATTAGTTTCTGAGTCAGTCAGAAGGCAGACTGAAGAAAGGCAAAGCTTTCCCATGACACTGGTAGCAGACCAGCAGCTGTACCCTCAGAGGTGGAGTGAGCTCCTTCGGTCAGACGGGTCTCCCACACAGTTCTTTGCACTGTGCAGCTCCAACTCCAGCTCTGATTCTGATTCCTAGCTTGATAATGGGTAAATACCTTTTTGTCTTTGAACTTCAGTAAATCCAGTCCTCCTAAGTATGTGACTCTCAAGGTAGAGAGCTGAGGGCAGATGTAAAGTGTTTTCAAAGAATGTAATCTTCAAGGGATTCTCTGTTGCTTTTACTTTATCTCTTCACAGTGTTTGGGTTATTCCTCCATTACCCAAGACATTTTTTATTTGGTAACAATTAAACATTCACTGATAAGGAGCACCTCTCTAAGATCCAGATAGAAGTTAGTGTATTGCTTTGGGTAGCCTAACTCTGTTACCTTTCTATCTGTTTCCGGTGAGATAAGGTCCTCCTTTTAGAGTTCCTGAAGTTTTTGCTTGGGTGAGAAAATTAGCAGTGATGCAGGGCAAATCTCTTTCTGTAGCTTCTTATTAAAATGTCCTTTCTGTGAGTCATATTTGCATTTTAGTTTTAGTTTGGGAGTTTTAGATTTATGTTTAATACCATGAAAATATCCACAATCTCAAAATAAAGCCTACTTCGTGCAGAGGACAAAACTCAATACCACAGAAACGTCCTCAGAGGCCTGATACACACAGTTAGGAAAGGATCTGGATGAAGTTTGCAGCACCACAGAAGACTCATGAAAGCTCTGGGCTGTGCTTTGCCATAGCAGTTCAGAGTTGTCCAGTTATAGATAACAGAAATCAACTCTGGCCAGCACACATAAAAGGGAACAAAAAGTGCAGTGGAAAGAAATTTGAGGCTTAAAAAGCTACACAGAAAGAGCTAAAAATAAAGCTATAGTAATAGAAGGTAGAAAAGGCAGCTTCAGGGACATTCAAAACCCAGGGACATTTTCTTCACGGAGTTCTTACCCATAACCAAGATCCACGGAGCTCAGTCCCTAGGTGTCTCCTTCACACCAAAATTTCTGGGACTGAGTATCTGACGGTGCCACATTAGTCAGTTTTCTATTTCCATGGCAATAATGACAGATTTGAGAACACAGGCTTGGTTTTTAAAGCTCTCCCTATGGAGGCAACCTTGTATCTGCTTCAGTTCTCTAAGATGCAGATGCCAAGATATTAAACATGCAAGAGATTTACTGGGGAAAACACTAGTGAAGGATAAAGTAGAGGAATGAAGGATATCGTGGTGCAAGTCTAACCCCAGCGAGAAAGAAGAAAAGAAGCAGGTTTGGGTTGGCAGGATGCAAGACTGCAGCACTAACAAAGTTTTGACCAAATCAGTGGGAGCCAAAGTCACCCAGGAGAAGACTCTGCAACCTTCTAATAATGAACCCACCTTGATGTCCCTGCCCTGCTCAGTCACCGCCTGAGAGCAGCCTGTGGATGGGGTGGCCTAGGTTATGAATGTTGAGGTGAACTTAGATCATAGCAGCTGAGGCTGTCAGTCAACTGTATCTCCCTCAGCAGGAGAACTGAGAAGTATATCTCCATGGCTGCCACAGAGTTCTTCCTTAATAGAGAGAATCACACAGAATGAGGAGGTCACCCTAAGAGATGTTCTCTGCACTAACCTTTAGAGGTGAACACGTAAGAATTGATTTATGCCTCTGGGGCTCTGCTGGCACAAAGACATGAGTCTGATCACAGTAATTTCCAAGTTCCTGTGATATCCATTCAGCTTTGCATTATCCTGTTTGGGCACATTCTATTTTAAGATCCTCCAAGTGAAATAGAATTGAATCAAACGTCCTCTATAGTCTCACAGGAAAGTCATTCTTAAGGGGCCTGGCTTGAGTTCATTTTGTTAACACAAACGCATCCCCCCTCTCACTAGTTTACTCTGCTTTCTTGTTTATCAGAAACCATTGCTCTAGAGTTACATTTTGGCTGCTATTTTAACAGCAAACAGAGCATGATTTTAGCAGAAGAAATGCCATCATTTACAGGGAGCAAACGGGAACTGGAAGTAGGAAAGACTAGGAAAGGGCCGTATGGAGGGAAGAGGAGATGCCCAGTAGCTAAGAACAGCCCCTTCCCTATCACGCATACTTTATTCTGGCTTAATCTCGTGCTCAAGAAAGAGCCACACAAGCCTCATTTCCACCCTCACTGGGTACGGAGGCCCAGAGGTGAGAGGCTCCCCCTGCTGCACTCTGGGGTCCCCCTCTATGGCTACATGGGTTCCTCACCCCCGGCCTGCTCTTGGCGGGCCTCTGTCCTATTCTGAGATGCTTTCCTTTGCAACTGCCTGTTCCTCTTCTGTGAACATGCTACCATGAGGAGACTTAATAAGTGCTACCTAATGGAATGATTTTCCCTTAAGGCCTCAAAGGTTCCTTTTCCCTTCCATATCATGTAAGAACGATATGAGCCAAGAGCAGTGGCATAATCTCCAGTAAACAGTAAACACCCCTCACATCTCAGTTTCTCATGTCAGCTGAGTTTTTCCCGTAGGGCAGCTCGGCAGCAGCTCCCTTTCAAGCAGTGACTCAGTGACCCAGGCTACTCCCATCTGTGGTTCCACTAAACTGAGATTGCACAGTTACCCTGGCATTATCCAAGAACACACAGAGAAGACAAAGAGAATGGACATTGTGCATGAAATATTTTTCTCAGCCATCCTGAAAGTGATTTATATTAGTTCTACGTATTTTTATTTATCATAATTCATCAAACAACCAAAAGAACTGCCAAACAAACAAGCCAAAAGCAAGTAAGGCAGAGAAATGTCATTTGGTAAACGCTAGTCTATAGCAGGTTGACTTCATAGAAACTTGGAGACAGGCTACATACAATACCTCCCAGAAACATGGACTCCCTGGGCCCCATGCCTAATCCGAAATAATGGTCTTTTCCTTATCTCTTTTGTAATCATGTGTCACCTACTAATGACTAACATTAATTAATTGCAAACCATTATTAAGTTTTGACTAAAATTTACTAAGTGAGATAGTATGTTGGGTGATGCAGTTATAAAATAACTATGATATCTGTTCTAAAAAAGCTTATGGCTGGGTAGAAGAGAGTGAAAAGGCCATAAACGGCTAAAGCGGAAAAGATGCTGTGATGAGGGACCCTTAACTGGCTCAGGGATTAAAGAAAGATTTCAGCAAGAGATGAGGATTTACGTCAGTGTTAAACAGCAGACAAGGAAAGAAATCCAACTGAGGATGGAGAATACTGCACATGAAGTCAAAAAGCTTCATGATACGTGAAAGCTTTGCGTGACTTGGTGCCACTGAAGGAAGCCTAATCAGGTGAGTGAGTTTAGGGATCGGCTAACGTGTTTATCAGAGCATGAAGCACATTTGGGGCTGACCTGTGGACTTCACCATGTGCGATGGTTTCACTGAGTTAAGGGCACCGAGGTAGCAGGTGTGTGAATTATTCTTATTGCCTCAGAGACACTGAGGCCCCCTTCTGGTGGCTGGGAAACCGGGAAGGTCTGGCCCGTGACCAGAACGACTGGGCGGCCCTGGCAGTGTCTGTGCGGGTGTTTCCAGAGGAGATGGGTATGTGAGTGAGTAGACTGAGTGGGGAAGTCCCCCCTTCAATGCAGACAGGCATCATTCCATGAACTGGGTCCTAGCTGAAACAAAAAGTGGAGGAAGGGGAACTTCTGCCCCTCTGGCTTGCAGAGTTGAGATACTGTCCTGTTCATAGACATCAGAACTCTGTATTCTCAGGCTTTTGGAATCCTGGAATTGCACAGTGCCTAGGCTTGGTGGGTTCCCAAGCCTTTGACCTTGGTCTTAGAATTACCTCTGTACTTGCTTGGTTCTGAGGCCTTCAGACTTGGATTCAATAATGCCACTAGATTGTCTTATTTTCCAGCTTGCACAGAGCCTATCCTTGGACTTCTCAGCCTTCACAAAAACATGAGCCAATTCCCTAATTAATCTTTCATCATATACCTCTGTTGTCCATCTTAGTGGTTTTGTCTCTCTTGAGAACTCTGGCTGAAATAATATGCATGACAACTCAATAAAGAATTTTAAGCTGGTGAGTTTATATGGTTAAATATTCATCTGATGACATTTTCACCTTGAAAAAAATTGTAGATTAATTATCATATGACTTTTTATATTTTGTCTTACGTCTACTGCAAACAATGATTAATCATTAGAGGACAGTTTATCTGGACACAGAGCTCTCTGAGCTATAGACACATAAATACTTAATTTGCAAACACTGCTGCCATTTAAAAATTTCTCTTATTGTGATCCAGATTCATCCCCAGCTTGAAATCTTTCTTAAAAGAGAAAAAAAAGAACCTCTTTCCTTTAGACTCCTTTGTGCTAACTTGGCATACTCTCCTTTGTTAAATCTATAGAAAGCATTTATTAGTGTTTTGTTTTTGTTTTTGTTTTTGTTTTTTGTCTTTTTAAATAAGGGTCTTGCTATGCAGTTCAGGCTGGACTTCAGCTCACCTTGTAGCCCAGGCTGGTCTCGAACTCACAGTGATCCTCTGCCTCAGCCTCCCGAGTGCTGGGATTGCAGGTCTGTACCACCACGCCCAGCTTATTAGGAACCTATTTTGTGCCAAGCACTTCCCAAGAACTGGGTAGGCCCAAAGTGGTGTTTAAAAGGTGAACAGAGAGATTATGGTGTCCTGAGCAAAGTTTAGATTGTGAAACCCAATTGTGTTGCCTCTTGTGGATGGGACTCTGGGAAATTTTTACATACTTTGTCTGAAAAATGGAGAAAATATCTATTTCAGAGTGTTGGTGCAGGAATTCAATAAGATAATATTTTCACAACACTTAACAGTGTTCAGAAAACAAGACATGGGGTGGTGAGATAGGACAGTCTTTTCACCTATAGCAGATGTCACTAACTCATCATAGTACAATTTCTTGCTGAGGCCAGACAGGGCTTAGGATGACGCTGATATGAAAGCAATTTTATTACAAGGTAGTGACAGAGTCAGCTGCATAAATGATCAGAAATGGGGAGAATTTCAGAGATAATAAATTATTCTGGTTGTAATAGTAACAAAAGAAAGACTTCATGCAGGAGGGAGTCTGTGAATGAATCTAAGAGATTTGGTGGGATTTTTTGAATTCTACACTTATACCACATTTCCAAATCCTGGCTTCAGTTCAGAGTAAGAGGTTTTTCCTCATCTTCCCAGCATGTAGTTTGCACTAGTTTGTCATATAGAAGTTGCTAGCCCTTCTCTATTTTGAGTTAGACTAATAGAACTATGTAGTGCTATGAACATCGACGGGAGCACTATTGAACCTTCCTGGAAATTCTGGTATGGCTTTCCATTTCAGAATAAAGCTCTAGCCCCTGCCACCACCACCGGAGGAGCCTTGGACTCCGGAGGCCCTGCGTAGCTGTCTGGATGCCCAAGTCCTCTGCTCCACCTCCCACGGCCACCCCAGGAATGAAGCTGAGTCCCCAGAAAACTAGGGAGATTTGAAGATGACAAAAAGAAGAAGCAAAATGCAATCCTAGCCGAATGTCCCACCCGGAACAGGTCCAGGAAACATCAGTGTGAAAGAACATGAAGGTCACACACCTGAAGTCTCTGAAATGATAGCAACTGAAGTGAAGCACTAACTACATCAGGCTATAGAGGAAATCAGATCAGAAATAATTGCTCAGGTAAAAAAAGAAATGACAGCCGTAATGAAAGAATTGATCAGCAAGCATATCAAAGGAAGACATGTATAAAAAAATAAAGCACAGAAAAATGATGGAAACCTTGAATGAACAGTATAGGAAAGAATTAGAATGCATGAAACAGATTCAAAGAGACATTCAGGAACTTAAAAATTCTATTGAAAGCTGGAAGAATGTCTTGAATGAAACAGAAAATAGACTCACAGAGCTTGAAGACAGCATTGCAGCTAGAGATCATGAAAGAAAAGATCTCTTAAAAACAACAAAGGAACAGCAAATAGCAATTCAACAGCTGTAGGATGAGGCAAAGAAAAACAGTATAAGGCTGATAGGTGTCAATGAAAGAATAGGAGGCAACATGAATGATACAAAAAGACTATCTGCAGCAATAATAGCAGAAAATTTCCCAAGCATGGGATAAGAACCTTATATACACATAAGTGAAGCATATAGAATCCCAATTAGCCATAACCAAAATAAATCTACACCCAGACACATAATAATCAAGATCCCAGAAATCGAGCAAAACAACAGGATATTAAAAGCTGTTAGAGAAAAGAAACAAGATCACCTATGAAGGAAAGCCCATCAGAATCACAGCAGATTTCTCAACACAAACCATCAAGTCAAGAAGAGCTTGGAGTGAAGTATTTCAGATCACGAAAGAAAACAACTTTCAACCCAGATTGTTGTACCTTGCAAAGCTATCTTTCAAAATTGATGGAGAAATAAGATACTTTCATGACAAAATCAACTGAAGAAATTCATGAAGGCCAAACCAATCCCACAAAGAGTAATGAAAGATATTCTACAAAGAGATAAAAATGACCACAATCTCAAGACCAACAATAAAAAAGAATTAGTTAAGCAATTAAACAGAGGGAGAAAGCACAAAACTAACAGTGGGAAAATAACATGGCAAGGATAAATCAATACATATCAGTAATAACCATTAATGTAAATGGCCTCAATTCACAAATCAAAAGAAACAGACTGGCAGAGTGGATTAAGAAACAAAATCCAACAATATGCTGTATACAAGAAATACATTTAACTCCAAAGGAAATCGATAGACTGAAAGTCAAAGGATGGAAAACAATACTCCATGCAAGAGGAACCTGGAAAAAAAGAAGGAGTAGCTATGCTATTTGCAGACAAGATGAACTTCAAACCAACAATGATCAAAAGAGATAAAGAAGGTCACTATATTCTTATTAAGGGAAAACTGCAAGAGGAAGAGATAACAATCATAAATATATATGTACCAAAAGTAGGAGCACCCAATTATATAAGGTAAATTTTAACAGACATGAAAAATCAAATAAGCAATAACACAATTGTAAGAGGGAATTTTAACCCCCTATTGTCACAAAGACATACATCAACTAGACAGAAAGTCAGCAAAGAAATAATAGAATAACCAAATGTGTGAACAAAGGGACTTAGTAGACCTTTACAGAGTATTCCATCCAACAACATTAGAATACATATTCCCCTCAGCTGCACATGGGACATTCTCTAAAACAGACCACAGCTACCATGTAGAACACGCTTAAGTAAATGTTCTATGAAAGAATATTTTTCAATGAAAGAGCATTTTTCTGTGTTCCTTTATTTTTTTATCTGTGTCTTCTTTTGGTATGCTGATCAATTCTTAGAACATGCTTAAGTAAATGCAAATTGAAAGTATCCTATGTAGTTTGGAGTTTCCTCAGAAAACTAACATTCCAGGTCCCATTCAACCCAGCTATCTCTCTTCTGGGTATTTTCCCAGAAGAACTGAAAACATCATATCACAGTGATATATGTGCACTCCTGTTTATAGCAGCACAATTTGTAATAGTTAAATTGTGGAAGCAACTCAAATGTCCATCCACTGAGGAACGGATAAAAAAGTTGTGGTATTCTTACATAATGGAATATTATTCAGCTATAAAGAAAGACAATCTAGAGGTTTTTTTAGGAAAAGGGTCATAACTAGAGACCATACTTATAAGTGAAATAAATCAGACCTGCATTTAAAGACCATATTGTCTCACTAGCGGAAGAACCTGAAAGAATGAATAAAATCTAGAAGGTACAATACACATTGTGAAAGGAAAGGAAACTAACTGCTCAAAAGGAAAGAACAACTAGGATGAGAGAAAAAAGAAAGAAGGGGGAAAAATATATATGTATATACAGGGTAGCGAACATAGTTGTACTACTGATTTTATTGTTCTATTGAAAGTAACAGTTAATGTTTAAGTGTATGATCAATCTTACATGTCTATATTTGTTTATCTGAGTGTTCAATTTGAAGATATCAATATATAATACAATAACCATTGTTAATTTCCTGTCACCTTGTCTGAAATTATGTATTGCTTGTACTGTTTTTGTGTTATTTTCCAAATGTATGTGTGTTTGTTGTTTTTTGATCTTTTATCTTCAAAATTAAAAGAAATGTAGTATAACAACCACTGTTAATTTCCAATCATCTTATTTTGAAATTTTGTGTTATTTTTATTATTTTTGTGTTGTTTTGTTTTTCTCTTTGTTGTTATTTTTGTTTTTTCTCTTTAAAATAAAAATTTAAAATACAAAAAAAGAAATTATCCCATGCATATTATCGGACCATAGAGCAATGAAATGAAATAAATGATAAAAGAATTTGCAAAAGCTCCATAAACAACACCCTCCTGAAAAAACAATGGGTCACAGAAGGAATTAAAGTAGAAATTAAACACTATTTACAATCAAATGAAAATGCAGATACAAACTACTAGAACCTATGGGATGCAATGAAAGCAGTAGTTAGAGAGAAATTTATAGCAGTGAATTCCCACATCAGGAAAACAGAACAAACACAAATAAACAACCATATGTTACACCTCAAACTTCTAGAAAAAGAAGAGCAAGTTAATACCAAAGCTCAAAGAAGGGAGGAAATTATAAAGATCAGAGCAGAAATTAATGCAATTGAAACTAAGAAAATAATACCAAGAATGAATGAATCAAAGAGTTAGTTCTTTGAAAAAATAAATAAAATTGATAAACCATTAGACAACCTTATCAAAAAAAGGAAAGAAAAAAACTCAGATCTGTGCAATAAGGAATGAAAGGGTTGATGTCACTACAGATCCTATAGAAATTCAGAAGATCAATAACTACTTTGAACATCTTTACTCTTTTCAGATGGAAAACAGAGAAGAAATGGGCAGTTTCCTAGATACATATGAATTACAAAGTTGAATCAAGAATGTATACAAAAAAAAAAGAATGTACACAAATTCTGAATGACTCAATATTAGCCAGCTAAATTGAAAATGTAGTAAAAAACTTACCAACACAGAAAAGCCCAGGTTGTGATGGATTCACTGCTGAATTCTACAAGAAATTTAGAGAAGATTTAATGCCAATTCTTCTCAAACTCTTTAATGAAATTGAAAGGGATGGAATCCTCCCACACTCATTACTGGATGCAAATATTACCCTGATACCAAAACCAGAAATAGACATAACCAAAAAAAAGAACTATAGGCAAATCTTCCTAATGAACCTAGATGCAAAAATTCTCAATAAAGTACTAACTAAAAGAATGCAGTAAGTCATCAAGAAGATAATACACCATGACCAAGTGCGATTCATCCTAGGAATACAGGGATGGTTCAATATGCACAAATCAATCAATATAATACACCACATCAACAGAGCTAAAGATAAGCAGCACATGATCATCTCAATAGATGCAGAAAAAGCTTCTGAGAAACTCCAACACTTATTCATCATAAAAGTCCTACAGAAAATTGGCATAGATGAACTTTACCTCAATCTCATAAAAGCCATCTATGACAAACCAACATCATAACAAATGGAAAAAAAACTGAAAGCTTTCATTTTAAAAATAGGAAAAGACAAGAATGTCCACTGTCACCACTCCTATCCAACATAGTTATGGAGACACTAGCCAGAGCAATTAGACAAGAGAAAGAAATAAAAGGAATAAAGATATGAAAGGAAGAAGTGAAATTATCTTTATTCACTGATGACATGGTACTCTACATGGAAGACCCCAAAAACTCTACCAAAAGACTCCTAGAATTAATCAACAAATTCAGTAGCACAGCTGGATATAAAGTCAACATTCAAAAATCAATAGCATTCCTGTACATAAACAACAAACATAAAGAGAGAGAAATGAGGGAAACCATACCTTTCACAATAGCATTGAAAAACATGAAATACTTAGGAATTAATCTAACAAGAAATAAAAGATCTATACAGTGAAAATTACACTACTCTGAATAAAGAGATTGAAGAGGATTTCAAAAAATGGAAAAATATTCCTTGTTCATGGATAGGAAGAATCAACATTGTGAAAATGGCCACACTCCAAAAATTGTTATACAGATTCAATGCAATTTCAATGAAAATGCCATTGGTATACCTCACAGACCTAGAGAAAATATTCTCAAAATTTAAGAGACCCGGAATAGAAAAAGCAATACTGTGTAACAAAGGAAAAGCAGGAGGTATCACAATCCCCCATTTGAAATTATACTACAAAGCTACTTTAATAAAATCAACATTGTATTGGAAAAAAAAAAACAGACCAGAGGATCAGTGGAACAGACTAGAAGATGCAGACACAACCACAAAGACACTCAGCCACCTTATCTCTGACAAAGGGGTCAAACATGTTCACTGGAAGAAACATAGCCTCTTTAACAGATGATGCTGGAAAAACTGGCTTTCCACATGCCAAAGACTAAAACTAGACCCAAGCCTATCAACATGCACCAAAATAAAGTCAAAATGGCTTAAAGATCTAAATAATAAAAGAAACACTAGATCTAATGGAAGAAAAAGTAGGTGGAAATCATGAAGGCAGAGGGGTAGGTAGAGAATTCATGAACAAAAAGCAAACTGCACAGGGAATACTTCAAAGAATCAACAGCTGGGATCTCATCTTATGGAAAAGTTTTTACATATCAAAAGAAATCACCAACAGGGTGAAAAGAAAACCCATGAACTCAGAAAAATCTTGGCCAACTGTCCCTCAGACAAAGGACTCCTATCTAGAACACATAAAGAAGTTTAAAATGTCAGGTCACCAAAATTCAAAGACCCAATACAAAAATAGGCATCTGAGATGAATACATACTTTTCACATGGAGAAATACAAATGGCAAATAAATACATGAAAAAATGTTCAGTGTCATTAGTCATTTAAGAAATGCAAATATAAACCACACTGAGATTCCATCTCACCCTAGAAAGAATGGCTATCATCAAGAAATCAAGCTGTAACAAATGCTGGAGGGGCTGTGGGGAAAAGAAACTGTTCTCCACTGTTGGTGGGAGTGTAGACTGGTACAACCACTGTAGAAATCAGTCTGGAGAATCCTCAGTAAACTAGGGTAGAAGTAACATTAAACCCAGCTATTCCCCTCTTGGGTATTTTTCCAGAAGAACTGAAAACATCATATCACAGCGATATATGCTTATAGCAGTACAATTTGTAATAGCTGAATCTTGGAAACAATCTAAATGTCCAGCAACTGAGCAATGGATAAAAAAGATACGGTATTTTAATACAATGGAGTATTACTCAGCTATAAAGAAAGATAAACTAGGGGCTTTTATAGGTAAATGGATGCAACTAGAGACTATACTCATTAGTGAAATATATAAGATTTACATGTGTAAACATTGTATTTACTCCCTACTATAGGAACCTGAAAGAGTAAATAAAACCTGAAAGGTACAATAGATATTGTGAAAGGGAAAAGAAACTGCTCAAATAGGAAGGAGTAACTTGGATGAGGGAGGGGAGAGGAAAAAGAAAGAAGGAAGAGAGGAAAAATGTATATGTATATGCAGGATAGCTAGGATAATTGTACTACTAATATCTGTTGGTTTATTGAAAGGAACTCTTCATCTTTGTTCTTATGGTAAACTGGAGAAATGGAATGCATTTTTATCTGTAAATTTATGCCTTGCATTTAACCAAATGGCAGGGGGAGGCAGAGAGCCTTCTGCATCAGAGCCTTGACTTCAGCTCAAGAGTCCTTATGCCCAAGAAACATACTTTTGGGTGACGTATTCTGATCCCTGGTCTGCCACACTTTCAAGTCCATCTGGTAAATTTTTTATTTTAGATACTATTTTTTAGTTTTATTGTTTACATTTGATTCTTGATTTAATTTTTCTGTCCAACCCCTTCATTTATTATGAACTTTCCTAAAACTTCATTGAAGTCCTGAGAGTGACTATAAATCCTTATCTCCTTGATCAATGTTGGGATTATTTTAAATTTAGTTTTATTTTATGTGTTTGTTTTTCTTAAGGGTGTATTCCTGGCTCATCATTTGTCAAGTAATATGGACATACTAAGAGCACACGAATTGTAGCCTCTGGCTTCTGATGCTTTGCTCTACTGAGGGGTTATTTTGCTTTAGCAAAGTTTTTTTTTTTTTGTCTTGTTTTGTACTGCTGAGCAATCCAAACTCAGAAATTTTGGGTAAAAATGACTTTCTCTGGCATCTTTGGAATAGCAGTTTGGGAGATACAGGCTCAGGCATCTCTGAATTAGCGTTCCAAGAAAGCAGCAACAGTGGGGATTACAGGTTGAGAGTAAACAGGGCTCCGTGACTACTAGAACATGAGAAATAGGATAATAAACAAAATAAACAAAAGAAATGTCCAAAGCACAAGGTTCTGATGACTTCTTGATGTACATCTTGGGCCTCTAGGCACTGTGTAATTGTCCAGGTAGGGTAGTTTAGGTGCTTGCAGACACCTTCACTTCAAAGAGAGGAGGTGGCCAGAGCTCACACTGCAGGCTGCAGCTGGGATCACGGGTAAGTCCTCTTCGATACGGCCTCCAAGTGCATGTTGGGAAGCTCTTTCGCTATTACTGTCCTTACATTTTTCCTTTCATGCTCTCAGCTCTCTTGAAAAGTCAATTTCTTCGGGGGCATCTCCAAATTCAGCTCATATCATTTGTCTTAACTAGTGCTGTTTGAGCCTGCTTTGCACAGGTGTGGTTCAAAAGTTACTGAGAATAAAAGCAGACAGAACTTAGAGCTTCTTTCTCCGGCCTTTCCCTCACATCCCTCCCCAGTCCCAATCCCCCAGTGACTGATTTCCTCAGGTTCAGTCTTCTGGGTTTCTAGGATGAAAACACTGTGTTTCCCCCCACTAATCCGCCCACTGCCTCAGACTCCTCAGTGACTGCACCTGTTCCCAGGCTAAAAATACGAAAGGGAAACTGTCCCTCCTTCCCTCTGAGCATGAGCTACTGGTGAGTTTTCCCGATCTCTTCCCTCCTTGGTGACTACAGGGAACTACTTTTTACATTATGTCCATAATATATAGCTATAATCTGCAGGAGAATGGATATTTTACTCCACAGTTATCTCATATTTTCTTTATAATTAGCTTTTGATTACTAGCTTTGGGATTGTGCTTGGGTGGGTGGCATTTATGACTGCAGAAATCTCAGTTTCACAGATATTGATTGCTCTAAAAGATATTGATGATTTCCACTTAAATTCTGATTATATTTAGTGCAAATTGATGCAAATTACATCCTCTCATAAAAAGTTATGGCATACTCATCGTTACGACTTTCACTTAGAATGCAACTAAAGTGCATTTTTGGCTTCTGAAATAATAGCTTGAGCATAAGGAGTAATCCTACTTGGCATTATCTATTTAATTTGAAGAGAATGATATTTATATATAAGCAGCACCTGTAAAATACTCTATGTTCATAGATTCTAAGAGTGTAGCATTATCACTAGGTACATGTCACTCTACTAGTTTGAACGAGGGCAGTGACTGAAACGGAGGGAGGACTATCTGCTGTGATTATCATCTGAGCTGTTTGGGACAACAATTCTAATGAGACAGAAAACTGGTTAATACAGACACTAATTCCAAACCTTAGCTGTACGTTGCATCATCTGTGAATAAATCTCCTAAGTCTGACTCTGGCCAATGGCTCAGGATAGAATTCCTTTGCTCAGTGTTCTCCCCTGTGACAGATGGGTGGGCTTGTGGAGCTACGGACAAAGCAGATGAAATAAGGAATATAAAGCAGCTGACACGGCGCTGAGTGTAGATCAGCTTAGCACGTGACTGGTAATAGCAGCTGGTGGCTTTGTGACACGTCCACAACTACCTGGCCAGTGACGATGGCTTTTTTAGCACTTTCAACTACACAAACAGCCCACTGTGGCGCACATGCTGAAGGCTCCCCATTAACTGCCCTAAGCTGAGATGTGCTTCGCAGAATTCCCTTCCTGCTCTCCTCCAGCTCGCTGGCGTAAGGCAGCAGAAAGGTCAACAGCTGCACACCTGCCCTTGGGGTCTTCTTCCGCTTGCCTGACCCCAGGTCGTGCGTGTGCTTGGCTCCAGAGAAAGGGGCTCCACCCCTGCAAGACGGTCATCCTATCGTCAGAGGCAGAGGCCTCAAGCTCTGACCTTGTGGGTGGGCTCCAGGGCCTGTGCGTTACAACCGTTCACGCTCTGCTTACATGACATGCATCTTCCCTTCCTGCCAGTGTGCTTCATTGTCGCTTCGAGCTCCAGCATCAGAAGGGAAGACAACAGACATACAGCGGTGCCGGACCACACTCCACCATCGCATCCAGCCAAATCTCTGTGACAGGTGGCTCTTTTACAACAGAGGCACACGTACCACACTCACACGTGTGCAAACAGAAGGCCGTGTACACGCGTGCATGCTTCCTTCACTGAATGCAAACTGACTCAAACAATACTTAAGAGTAATTCAACTTGCAAAGTTCAAATTGAATTTTAAAAATTCTCCTTTAATCTAATTATTATTGTAATGAGAAGGGCTGGGTGTTTTTAAATGCGTTCAGCAATAAACCGTGAAAGCATCCTAGTGACAGTGATTTTTAAGCCGTTCATAAAATTTTCTTCTGTAGTTGCTATTTCATGTGTCAGAGGCCATTTCTAATTGTTCACAGGAACTGTCTGAGGCAGGGGTTATCATCATCACTTTCTCTGTTTTATAGACTGGGAATCTGAAGCCGCAGGTAAGTGAGTCCCACAAAGCACAGTTACCATCTGACAGAGCCGGGACCCACGCACAAGTCACTGGTTCCAGCACCTGCGCTCCTGACCGCTGCTTCCCACACTGCTTCCTGCTGAAGTGCCACAGTGAGGACAAACAAACCCCCTGCAAGCGAACTGGGTATTTCCTAATTTTATAAAGACACAGGCAGGGGTGGGTCAAAGTTCCTTGAGATTAAGATGGACTGAGATATGTCCATGACGTTTCAGAGTTTTCGCTTAAAAGATCAGGGTCTTTTCCTCCCTTTTGTTTTTGTTTCTTATCTTCCGTTTTCCATTATTCCTTTTCTTTTCCTACTGTCTCTCTCCGCCTCCAGATTTCTTTTTTGATCTTTTTCTTGCCAGCACTCTAGGTTGGAAATATTTTAGGAGCAGCTTGTTACACGATATTTCACTAAAAATAGTGTAAGTCAAGCTACTGGCAAAAGAGTTAGCCTTGGAGAGACACCAGCTTTTCAGGGCCTGGAAAGTGGTGTGTAGGGTCTGCCTTGGGTTTTCAGACAGGATAAATTTCTGAGGTGGAATTAGGTAGTAAAAGTTTCCAGAGAAATGGAGAGAATTATCTTCTGACTCCTCCGTGGGCTCTGCTGACTTGAAAGTGTGGCAACCTTACTGGACAAGCATTTTGGGGGCAATTAAGTCTTCTGAATTATGGGACAGTAATCAGTCTCCTCTGCTAATTCTCTCTGCTCTACTGAGCTCATTAGAGTTCTACTCTCCTGTCTCTGGTGGGGCAAACCCATCTCTACCCATGCAGGTCCTATGTAATCTGGTAGTCTAGTGTTTTAGAGAGTGGAGTCTAACCAGGAATGGTGGCGGTGTCTTAACCCCAGCTACTCAAGAGACTGAAACAGGAAGATGTCAAGTTCAAGCCCATCCTAGGCAACTTAGCATCTTAGTGAGACCTTGTGTGATAAACAAAATGTACAAGAAGGGATAGGGATATAGCTCAGCGTGATGGCCCTGGGCTCAATCCTTAGTATTAAAAAGGTAGCGTGGGGTCTAGAGACAGACAGCCTCAGTTTGAATCCTGGGTTTCTATGTCTCACTGGAAGGTTTTAATAATTCTGGGTTTCAGTTTTCTTATAAAATAAAATTTAACAATGCAAAGAAATTTAACAAAAATTGTTCTTGGCTTGAGAGTTAAGGTGATTAAATAATTCAGTATTTACAAAGTGCTTAGCGACCAGTAAAACTGTTTGAAAGTGTTTACTAAACTTGCAAGTATGTCTAGGTTAGACTTTGCCTCTAGATTCCAGACCCAAATAACTGCTAAACCCTTATCTCCATTTGGATATAACACAAGCAGCATTTCCAGAACCGAACTCAACCTTTCCCTGAAACATCCTCTGCTTTCACTGTCCCCCAGGTCAAGAGCTCTCCACCCTCCCATCCAGTCTAGAACGTGGGAGTCCCTTCTCAGAGCACTCGTTCACTCACCCAGTACATCCTTGATGCTGTCTCCCAAACAGCTTTCGAGTTCTCCTATTTCTATCAACTTTGCCATCACTAATATGCACAATCACCACCGTCTACTCCCTGAACTATAGCAATAAATACCCTAAGCGTTCCCCGGTGTTTATGCTTATATACCTCTCTGGTTGATTCCCCAGAATAATATATGCGTACATGTAAAGGTGCTTTTCCTTCAGTATAAATATATATAAAGTATATAAATATTACATGAAAAACATATATGGCAATGGTATGTTTTCAGAAGCTCTTCTGTGGATGTTCATTATTCTCAGAAAACTTGAGATCCTAAGCCTTAGGATCCAGGGTTCTGCCTGTGCTCTCTCCTCTCCCAGCCCTCACTCTCACCCAGCCTTCCTCCTGCAGCCTTCAGAGCAGTAGCTCCCTCTGCTTGGAAACGCCTGGCCCCTTCCTGCCAGCTCAGTCCCCTCACCACCTGCACATCTCACCTACCTCCCTCTTCCCAGGGAGGCCAGTGCTGTTCCTTTCACCCGGAGCGACTTGGTACCTGCTGGGACACTTCGGTCACACCCCTGCTTTCACTCATCACTGTCATAATTTAATTTCTGTCTTCCTGCTAGACTTCCCACTGGGCAAACACTTGATCTTGTCTAGTGTGATATTTCTGGAGCACAAAATAGCGCGGTAAATAGTAAATAAATAAGCAAATGTCTTCCTGGCGGTTCATGCTGTCATCTGTTTAGTCACTGTCAACTGACATAGGTAAATAAATCAAGCAGCTTTCCCCACTCTGACCCCACAACCCATGTTTTAAGAAGTATCTTGGGTTTATAGATACTAAACTTCTAGAAATGGTCAGTTTATTTTTTGAAGTATCTTATTTTAAAATGTGTTGGCACAGTTTGGAGCCACCCTTGATGTCCCTGAAAACATTGCTTGCTATAAATGCACATTAGCTTGGGGCTATCTGCAGAATCTACAGAGGAAAGTTCTGCCCCACACAGCTTCTTTCCCAGAGTGTGCTGCTGTTCTCGTCTGTGGCAGAACATGAAGAACAATCAGATCTCGTTATGACTTTTTATTTCAACTCTGTCCCTCGGTGCCTATAATGAGCCACAAACCCTTAAAATAGGTCATTCTTTTTTTTTTTTTTTTTTTTTTTTTTGCGGTACTGGGGATCGAACTCAGGACCCTGAGCTTGCTAGGCAAGCACTTATTCCAGTGAGCTATATCCCCAGCCAAAATAGGTCATTCTTCCCTTACTCCTTAGCGGCTCCATTACCTCGAAAGCACAATAATACCCCAGGAAAAGCAGGAAAGAGAACAAAAGCCTCCGCAGAGGACACACTTACATCCTTAAGGATCTTAGGATTTTTGATGAAATGAGCCACAGTAAATGAATCAGAAACTTCATCAACCTTTATTTCAGGGAAGCCAGATGAAAAGGAAGCAGACCTGCCCTTGGTTATCTGATAATCAATCACGCCTAACAATAGGTAACATTTTCACCCTCTCTATATACATAATGATGCATTTTAATTACACTTATATTATTAAATTATATGTTTTAAAAATAAAACTGAATATAAATATTTACCTCTGATAAACGATCACTTGTTGGACTTGTGTTTAGTTTCAAGCAAATTTTTCTTGAATTTTGAAACTTGTTTTACCTTTTGGTTCCCTCATACAGATCAGAGCTACATTTTCTTTTATTGGTTGGCTGTGGGGAAAAAAGCAATGAAAACCTTTTTCTTTTTCATTATAGTCTCGTCACATTTCTCCGCTTTGCTTAATCCCTGAGCTCTTTCCGGGGTTTAAAACTGCGTGTAAGAGCATTTCCGTCACGCTTGTTGAGCTGAATAGGTAAGTGGGGCGGAGGGACTCTCCAGCCTGGAAGAACACCCGTTGCTCCGGAGGGTCGGGGAGCACAGCTTCAACGGGAGGCCCGAGGCTGCAGCTGTTCTGAGCTCAGGCACACACCTTGGTGCTCTGTCCTCTCTTTGCAGTCCTAACTGAGGCTTTTTCCCATGAATGCGCTTTTCCTATAGGACAAGCTTTTATTTGTATCAAATTGCAGAGCACCTCAAATAAAAATAATGCTACGATTTTAATATTGTAATTTAACTTAATATTTGGCAAATTATTGAATCACTCTAACTAATAATTAATGGAATAATAATAATTGGATATTCAAAATTTATGTCATGTTTCAATGTACAGAAGGGTGATTACTTCTAATAACTTGGCAAGATTTTTTTAATTCTGAAAATAAAAGAACGAAAACATTAGCAAACAGACACAAAGTAGCACAAGAACAGTACCAAAACTGAATTACAGATAAGGTGGCGGGATTAACAATGGTTGTATTACACATTGATAACTTCAAAGTGTATGTTCAGGATAATGCAAATAGACATATAAAATTGATTAAATAACTGTTATGGTTGATACATTGTGTCAACTTGGGGAGTCTAGAGGTTTAAGTAACTCAGCAGTTGAAAATCTTGGGGTAAACAGGATATGCCCTTACCCTTGTGGGATGTTGTTTATGTTTATTTGGGAAGCTTTAAAGGTTAACTGTGTGATTCAGGAGGAAGCCAGGGTGCTTACTTTCTAAACATCCTGAGCCTGTGGAAGAGGAGGGCATGGAGGTTATGTGAGAGGTACATGCCCCCTGGGTGGGGGTAGGCTGTTTACAATGTAGGAGAGAAAAGGAGGCTGCTTGTAGCCATTCCTCCCTTTTGCTGGCTGTTTTTGCTGTGCTCAGCTGTCCTGAACAGTTTGCCTTCTGCCATGTGCCACTCTGCCTCAAAATCAGCGAAGTATGGACTGAAACCTCCACAAACTGTAAGCTAAATAAACTTTTCCTTTCTTCATTTTGGGTGTTGGGTATTTTGTCTCAGCAACGAGAAAAAAGTAACCAAGACAACAACTAATCATTGATTGTTCCTTACAATAAAGTGACATGAGACAATAGTGCAACCATGTTAGCCACCCTGCATATATATACATACAGAGACTGACTTCTGGGAAGATGGCGACCGGGTAGGCAGCAGAGAGAGAACCTCCCAGAGGATTACCACCCAGAGAATGGAATATAGCAATATGAAGACAGAAGGGAGAGAGGTGTGTACCCTGAACCCAAGAAGGATCTGAAATGGGAACTGAAGCCCTAGGAAAGACCAAGCAGAACCTCTCCTGGAGGAAAGGATCTGAGGGCCACTGGCACAGTCGGAGGGAGAAGAGGCGGAGAAAGAGGAAACCACTGCTTCAAACACACTCTTGGCCCAAGCCCTCATTCCAGCAATCATAGCTTCAGCTTCGGAGACCCACGCTCATGGGAGCCTCCTTACTCGGCCAGGGGAGAGCGGAGTTCCAAGAGCTGGTCCAGAACTGGAGAGGAGAGGGCGCAGCCAGGAAAAGAGGCAATGGTGGTTGGGAACTTTTGTCAAATCCAGTGTGAGGATGAGAGGTTGCAACAGCCAGGAGTCCCCACCCTGCAGCAACCTTCCTAATCAGCACCTGGAGGCAAGGTGGAGCCAGAGCAGCCAGTACACAT